>VYZM01015403.1:83499-127932 GCA_013398915.1 Dromas ardeola
CTCCTGCCTTCCCCGCCGGGCGCGGCGGCTCCCCTCAGCGCCGGGCGGCAGCGCTGGGGTCCGGGGGACAGCTGGGCCTGCGGCCGCCTGCTGCCCCGTATCGCCTCGGGAGCGAGACGAGCCGGCCCTTGCGGGCGGGCTGCTCAGCCTCCTGCGGTGATCGCTGGGTCGTGAACTGCATTTGCTGCCAGGGCCGTTCAGAGGGTGCCCTGAAGTATCTGAGAGAAAAGTGCTGGAGAGGAGACGATGGCGTTCCCCCGCGCCTCTGGAGGAGCAGCCGTGGCTCGGAGCACGCAGTAGATGCAGCTGCCTGAAGTTTTTGGTGTGTCCTCCCTTTTTGTGTGACAGCGGGAGTGGAGGGAACGCGTCTCTCCTACCTCAGCATCCCCCTACACCTCCATTACAAGACGTGAAAACACCCAAGTTCTTTTTAGTTCCTTCTGTATCTGGTTTGGGGACTATTGAAAGTAAGGCGTAGCCTCTCTCAAAGAAACCTCTGCACATAAGAGCAATGAGGAGCTTTTCTTCTGGCCAATCTTAACCTTCCTTTGTTGTTTCTGAAGTAGAACATCTGGACAACTGAAAGTTTTGGTTTTGTTTTGTTTTCTGTGTGTTTTCTTAGCTTCCGTGTTTTGTTTTGTTTTTTGGTTAGGCTGCTCATAAAAACATCTTATTTGTCTGTAGATGTAGCTGACTGCTTAGAGTAGGTAGGCTACTGTATGTCCCTGACAGGCCATTTATCTCTCATCTTTCCTCTTATAGTGCCTCTCACTAAGCTTTTGTAGAGCGGGACTGCTTGACCTAATTTGGATAAAATGTAATAGACTCAGCATCTGTTTTCAGTAAAGTTGTTGTAGTGCATCTGAAAAAATGAGAACATCTTTCAAGATACTGGAAATACACATGACAGGAAAGTTTTGAAAGAGTAAAATGGCACAGTACTGTTCCCTGTGATAAAAAAAATTAAGACTAGCACTTTGTGGTTGGTATGTGCATCTTCTGACCGCAAAAAAATTTTTATATGTGTTTGCATCTTTGATACTGTGTTTCCTGTTGTTAGGAGAGCAAAGAGAGGTCTTACGAGTGGAAATGAGAAGCAAAGTCTTAAAGGCATAGCATATCATGTTTTGACAAATGCAATAAATATATACTGGTTTTGTCACCTGTGTCTTGCACATGCCAAACATTTAGACTGACATTATTGCTGTCTTCAAATAGTTACTTTAGTGTATTTGTGATGGATAGGATCATTATGAAGTAAAGTTTTGTTTGCGTTAGTGAGACATGGTAAAAATGTCCACTTCTTGCCTAAGCTAATTTGCCTCAATTCATGCTAAGCATGTGGGAGACCAAAACTTAGTTTTCAGAGTGGTATAAGACAAGTTTTCAGTTTATGTTGCTTAGAGAATCCATGTCTTTAGAATTGTAATTCAAACATGTTAAATTAGGTCAACTTGAACTCAGTGAAAATGTTAACTTTTTATAGAGGAAAAAATTTAACAAGACACTTTATTGATTCTCATAGTCATAATTTTTCTTTTACTCCTAGCATAAACACTATGCTTTTACTCCTAGCATAAACATTTTTAATTTAGATGACCTTTATTTTTCTCAAGTATTTTTCTCAAGTACAGGGAAAGGCTGGTGAATATACTCCTTAAAATGCTAGTGAGTTAGCTAGAATAAACCTTGAACTTTGTTGTTATGAGGACAACACTCCTTAAGCCCTTGGGAGAACTAAATGACAGGAAGAAAAACTGCATGAGTAGAGCTCTGCGTATGAGAGGAAGGGGGAGTGGCTTTTTCTGGTATGGTGTCATCCTGCAGTGATGCAATAAAAAGTCTGTGAAAGTTAAAGGTATTTGTTGGCTTGCTAAGTTGATTTGCTAAGTTTTCACACTTAAATTTTTTAAACTTTTTTTTTTACATTTAAAAAAAATGTTAATTGTAGAATTTTGAGCTGATGTATGAATGCAGAAGGTTGATGCAGTAACTCTGTATTATCTAGTCTTGGTGCTGGGTTTCTTAGTGACTGCTGGAGGAGGACCTTATCACTTAATTTGGGCTATCCAGTCCTGTATAATGAATCATATAATTGAATTGAGTGGTCCTGAGGTTTTGAAAATCAGTAAGGAATTCCTGTTGATGACTATGTCTCCGAACGTGCAAAACTTGGAACTGTTTTGTTTACCTCTGTTCTTGTGCACTACTAACTTGATCCTGTGGTGTGTTCAAGAAAGTAATCTTTGCCTCATTTTTGCTACCTATTCTTATAGTTCCGGTAATTAACTTTCAGTGAAGTTTCACAAGTAAGCCAATAACATATGAAAATCTATAGCCCCACAGAAGAGATTTGTTCTTACATGAAAAAAAAAAGTTGCTGGATCATGAGACTCTTTCCATAGTCTTAATAAATTCCAGCAGTCTGATTTTCTTTATAAACATGATTCTCCTCTTGTTGATACTGATGAACCTGCCTATGATGATTTAAGGTGGTTTTACAATGATGAGCTTCCCTGTGGGTATCCATTCTCAACTTTCTTCTTCAGAAGACGCTTCTGAAGAAGTTAAGATACGAGCCTCTAGCAGAGACAACATTTGAGCCTTACGTATACTCTCTGTAGTAAGTATAAAGAAAGCCTAATACCGATGTTGTAAGGTTTTGAAAATTAAAGCATCTAAATAGCGACAGTGTTCTCTGTCACTTAGTTCAAGAAGTGGCTCTGTCCTGTGTTGCCTATGAAGTCTGATATCAGATCCTTTGAGATATGTCATAGTAATCCTATAAATCTGTTCCTTGGTATCTTGTTAAAGACGTGTTTGAATATTTGACATGGGTAAGGTGGTGTTGGCATGACAGGTCTTCTATTGTGTATTGCTTTGGTTTTCTTTTCACCATAATTTTCAACTTTAAGGTTGGTTTGTTTGTGTTTTGTTTATTTATTTGTTGTTTTTTTAATTTGATTGGGTTTTTTTTCTTCTGTGATAGCTTTTCTTTGGCACTTAAGCCACTTGTGGCCAAAGAGAATCGATGCAATACTTTGTTTGGAGTCATCCCAGGTGCTTGCTCCCTGACATATTTTTAACCCTTTCTAAAGATACTTTGTCAACATACCATTGCACTGGGCTGTGTTCAGTGCTAAACCCATCTTGTGAACCCTTCTGGGTGTTTTACATCCAAAACCATGCTGTCTAGTGAATGTGTCAGACTTGGTTTTTTGCTGTCTTTCAGCAATGCAGATACATCAGTGTATTAGATTGTTCTAACAGGTTTTATTTAAAAACAATTCTAACAACTTGTAATTTAAAGTAAGCTTATGTAAAGTTTATTTCTTTTTAATCCTCGGGTGTGTGTACCAACTGACATTTCCCAGTTAATGTCCGCAAGTATTTTTTTCCAATTCCATATCTGAGGAGGATTAAGGAAAATGTTTCCTGGCTTTCTTGATGAAATAAACTTATAAAGAACCTAATGGCCTAACTTCTTAATACATCTCATATGATGCTTAGTCTTGACCTTCCTCCTGCTGTGTGTGGAAAACTGCTTTGCCTGAGTTATTTTCCGTTTCAGTTGTAGCTGTTAGATGAAGATGATAGCTCGTCTTTGGGCAACTAGCTTGAAAGAGCATACATGCTAGGTTTAGGGATGATTCTCTCTCTTCTCCCCCGTCCCTCGTGCTTTGTGTCCTCCTTCCTTCACCTCCCTCTTCCCCTTGTCTCCAAAAAGCTCCAAACCCAAACCTATGAATAATAGTCCTATCAAGTGAGGGACTCCTATAGCATCTAGAAAATGTGCTCACAGAACAGTCTCTCTGGTTTGTTTTGTATGAGTGCAGAATTAGGTATGGTCTTAAAAGTTCTTGTTCTCTATTCCAGAAATTCAGTGAAGTGAGTAAAATAGGATCTTCCCAAGAATGTTGGTAAGGCTGGCAAAAAAGCTTTCTTCCTTAACAGGTGAAATGAAATCTAGACCTTAGGAACAGGGGGGTGAAGTGTGTAAAGAGAACTCGGATTACCTGGACACAGAGTATTATGAAAATGGTTGTGTAGGTGAATCCTGTACTGAGAAAGTGGGAGACTGAAAGTCAGTTCCCAGCTTTCTCTGATAGAAAACTTAGTATTGAACATTCCAGGTGAGAACACACGGCTATTGCTCACATTTGTGAGAAAAGCTCTTGAAAAACTATGTGTGTAAGTTTAGATTTTTAAAAAATACCTTAAAAAAAATCTTAAAACTATCAAAAATTATTAGGCTCATTTTGGGAGAGGGAGTTATGCATAACAGCTCTGAAAATTTCATCTACTGTGACCAGAATCTGCCTGTGGGCTCTCTGATCGCTAAGTCTGGAATATAGCAAGTGGTCCAAGTGGGGAAAAAGAAAAACCACAAACATGTTGATTTTCATTTTAGCTTTTGCAATCCAGTGCCAGTTTTAAAATGGAAAAAAATGGGAGAGAATTGATGAGTGGTTATTACATTGCTTAAAACTGTGCATAAATACATCTTTGGGCTTAGTAAAAGTACCAAACTTAGTGTAAGGATTTTTCTCAAGCAGATTTTGTTTTAGTTAAGTCACAAGTCAGTGTTAATGGGTTTCTTAAGGTAGTAAGTTATTTAAGAAAGTTTTAAGAGGAAAAAAAATCAGTCAGGCTTCCTTTAACTCAAGGTTTTGATTGACTACCAGTGCTATTCCATCCCACTGCGTGGTCTTAGTATTTCTTAATCTCAGAATAATAGGTTAATAGCCCGTGTGCTGGTCTCTGCAGGGTAGATCGAGGTCAGTATCAGGAAGACATTTCTGCAGTTTTTCAGTTTGTTTTTCAGTTAAACTTAATTGGGATTCCTTAGTATTTTTCTAGTTGGTTAACAAACTAGCTTGTTCTGGTGTTTAGTTTAGGAAATGGGTATGAATGACTGAAGCTTCAGGCCCAGCTGTAGGTGTCTGAGGCTTAAATACCAAACTCTGGGACTTCCCCTCCAGCTTTGGACAGAAACTGGTGACTAGGGAATGGGAATCTTCGAGAGTAGATGTATTTAAGAGAACAGGCATTACAGTTAGGTGATCTTCTCTCTCCTTTTCTTTTAGGTTTGGAAGGACCTCAGAAGGTTCTCAGACCCTCAGAAATCTGGATTTTTTAACAGTGTGCTACCTAAAGGAATATAAGGAATTGATATTTCTAGCTTTCTTGCAATTAATTTTTTGGTATTTGTACCTCTCTTTCCGTGGTTTTAGATCAAGAAACAGCATGAGCACAGTAAGTATTTTACTGCTCAATCTGAACCTGATTCTTAAAATGTGTTGTTTACGGTACCGCTATAAACATTTTTAAGAGTTTGTAGTAAATACACTGGAGCGTAATCATATTAAAACTTCGTGTAACTTCATTTTCTGTGATACTTAAGATTCTTAAGCAATAGTTCAGTAGCAATAGTTCAGAAATGTTTACAAGGTGAGCAAAAGCCTTAAGTCAGACTGATTCCAACAGTTGGCTGAAAATGATATAACTGTGAACTAGTCTTCTCATTTGCATTTATGTTTTTTACTGTGTGACCCAACTGGTAAGAGATCTGGGGTGATGTCTTTTCCTTGATGTGACATGTTCAGGTAGGAATGACCCATGCCACTATTCTTTGCATATTACAGCCTTTCAGGGGAGTGTTTTATGTATCCTTGTGTGCTTTCATTGGTGCTGCAAAGATGAGGGCCATGTTAATATTACTGCAAAAGAAACTGCTAAGGCTTTGTTCCCTCTTAGACTCAACGAAAGCGCCGTGGAGGAGCAGTTAATTCTAGGCAAGCTCGGAAACGAAACAGGTTGATGGCTTCTACCACAGAAATGGCTTCAGAAGCAGAGCCAATAGAACTTGAAGAAAGTGGTAAGCTTTCTTTTTAACTTAGTAAGAACATAAACTGCTTCTAGAGGGTTGGGGTCCCACTTAACCTGTGTTTTGGCCAATTTCTAGGCTCTTTACTGGAGAGGAAGGGAAACCTCTGATTTTAGAAAGTGTCCAGTATGGCATCTACAAACAACAAGGCTATTGACAATTGTTTTAGTTTGTTACTGAGATGCGATACGTTCACCACTAGTGGTAGATTAGTTGTGTGAGAAAGGTAGTCAAGTGCTGCTGAAGTGTCTGAATGTCTGCTCTGATGAGCTGGGAGTTACTGCAGCTGCCACTACAGAAAATGGCAAACTAAGTTTGGGAACTCCCAAGTTTTAAGAAGATAATAAAAAGTTTGTCATTAGTCATGCCCTGTCCCTAAGGGAGAGGCAGTGCTTGGTCAGTATGTTTTTACAAAAAGTATCAGAATTTTAAAAGCCTCCTTGAGGCTTTAAATAGATACTTAAATTGCCTTCTGAAATCCTTGGCAAGCTTAAAAGTAACTGTCGGTGTCCAGGTAATTATATGGCTTTTTCAGTTTTTGCTGTGCATTTGGCAATGAAAGGTTGGACGAGACGCGAGACAGGAACATTTACAGCATGGTACTGTAAAATTATTATATCCTATATGATTGACATTTTATTCTGTGTGATAAACATTCTCCTATGTTAGATGAATAACCTGTTGCTGTGTACCTCCCACAAGCTCTTGTCATACAACAGAACTGTGTGAGGAGCTCAGCTGCTGTTCCTCTTGCATTGCAACTTGCAGAAGACAGCGATGGTAATACTCTACGTGGACTGTTGAGGGCAAAGCTTGAGTGAAATGTTGGTTACATGCCTGAAGAGGGGAGCCTGGTACATCGTGGCAGGCAATTTTATTCCTCTGCAGTCTTTGATCTTGACTCTAACATTGTGTTTTTAAGCTGGTGAAGAAGTCGTAGATCTCACGTGTGAATCTTCTGATCCTGTAGTTGTTGATCTAACTCACAATGATTCTGTTGTGGTGAGTAGTGAATAGCACACTTAGCTAAATCTTGTAGTCAAATTAAGTTTGTATTGTGCTCCCTGATAGTTGACTTGTCAGTGCACGAAAGCCACGCATTACAGGTCAACACAGAAGGTGCTTTGGAGGTACACTTGCAGATAGTTAGAGGGTAATTTAAAATAGCTTTTTGCTCCAGATCTTGGGGAGGATAGATACCAGTCATGGGTAATGTAATATACGGAGATGCATTTTAAAGTTGAAGCTATTCCAGATATATCAAAGGTATAGGCCAATGATTTAAATTAAAATTGAAGGAGATAACAGTTAGTCTTTGACTTTCACAAATATGAAGTGTTTGGCTGCAATGTCGGTTTAAGGTTCTCCTGTCAGAGAGATGCCAAGCGCAGCCGTGACCATGATTCAAACTAGTTCAGCTTCTTACTCCAAGAAGTATTAAAAAAATTTACTTTTTTTTAGTGCTTCTTTTAAAGCTAAAATATTATTTGATGCCATCCATGTTGTAGATTATAACCTCACTTTTGGGATGCCACTGCTGCCACGCAGAACCAGAAACAAGCAGCAGGAATAGTTTAGGAACAATCCCACTGGGATTGTTCCTAAACCTTTAAAAAGGAAAGGCCTCAAACTTTATGACACAATCTGCATGGCCCCAGCGGTGTTCCACCAAAGACAATTGCAGGTTTGGGGTTGATTTTTTTTTTTTNGGGTTGTTTTTTTTTTTTTTTTTTTTTTTTCTTCAGCAACTGTTAATCTAATATGAAGTGTTTATGGATCTCGCATCTGAATTTGCTTCTTTGGGGGAGAAAGAGGGAAAGAATCTCCTCCAGCCTAAATCAAATCAGGGTACTGAAACTGGGGAGCAGGGAGGAGAGTGTTCAAATGGCTTCCTAAGCTGCCTCCATTTCTATCCCTTTGCAGCACCAGAAGCAACCACTTATATTCAGGGCAGCAGCTAATTTACTACCGCTTTTAACATTCTTAATCAAAGTGAGAGTGATATCCTACCATTCTTAGCTTGTTTTGTTGTAAATGCTTGGCTGAGATGGTGTTTGTATGTAGCACTAGGGGTGCACACTGAAGTCTAATTGTATTTTCTTTTCTCTCCCTTCCCATATATATTGATGCAAGATTGTTGAAGGTGAGTTGACATTTTACAATTGATAATGGAATTGTCCTAAACTTAATTTTTTTTTCTTCTCTTTTCCAACGAACTTGAGCATCTTGGATTGAAATTGCCTTTACCAAAAGGCGAAGAACAGTGCTAAAGTATCTGGCTAGTGTCTTAGAGAATGGATCCAACCTGCGTTTGATAGTCACTATCAGAGCTTGCAGAAAGTCTCTGAAATAAAATACATCGAAGCTGCTTAAAATATGTTTTCTTATTTTCCAAATACAGAAGTTCTGTAAGCCCAGAGTTGATAATTTTAATTAGCAGTGGAATATCTGTTTTGAATGAGAAAATGTTGAAAGGTTTATTTAGCCTGTATTGCAGTGAAGAACTAAAGAAGAAAGTTAGTTGTGGTCATAGTACTCACTTTGATTATCTAGTCCAACACGCCTCAAATTTAGTACTGACAGGTACTAACAAGCATGGATTTTTTTTTTCTACTTTTGGTGTTACAATAGTCATAGCTATAAAGAGGTTAATCCTTCACACTTTTCAGACCTTGTTCTGATTATTATATCTGAGATATATTAGTATGTTGTTAGCTGCTTACTTAGAATGTAATCTGTTCTGTGCTCTGAAGCCAGAGCAAGTAAAAAAATACTTGCAGTAGAAGTTGTAGCTGAATACTTATGCAGGAAGGAACTTTCATTTTGTGGCTATTTATGTAATTCTAATTGATCAGTGCTTGATAATTGTTACACGTACACTGGAGTTGCAGAGATAACTTTTGCATGGGGTTTCTAATTGTTAAAATGCAAACAGCAGTTCTTTAACTTTTGCATGTTACAGAGCAGGCAAGTAAACGTTTATTTATCTCCTTTTGTCTTGGGCAGTATAACTTCCTTTTCAAGTTACCTTAACTCAGGAGGAAGACAATGAAAATTTCTAAGGAGATGCTGCTTAAAGTATTTTTATAATTTCCAAGTACTGTTCTTAAAAAGGCTCATTTCATAGAAACTGCCTTTGATTGGAGGAGGTTTGGTTTAATACAGATAAAAAGTGTAACAGTTCAGCGTCATACCTGGATAGAGCAGTGAGCACCCATAGCAGCTCCATAATTTAAATCTTTAGATTTGATCGTCTCTTCCATCACTTCAAAGCACTTTCTGTGTTTTACCAGGGCTTTTTGTTGTGTATGTGCTACCTTACCATGCTACTTGGAAGCTTATCTTCAGTCCTATCTCTCTCTCTCTCTCTCTCATATCACGCAGCAATTGTTGCAATTCCTCAACGTAGTATCGTTAGCATTCTCTGTTAGTAAGAATCGGGAGAGATAGCTTCCCTTTATAGCGGAGATTTATTCCCAGGTAGTGTAACAATATGAAACCTATCGACCCAGGCAATCTTTAAGATCATGTTTTAGCCGTTTGTAGGGTGAATAGAGCAAATGGTTTGTGTTGATAAGTAGCAAGCAGAATATTCACAATGTCTGGAAATGTTCAGCCCTAATATTTAGGAAACTAGTTTGTTTAAGATTGCTTTTAACCCAGATGAATATGGTCCATTTAAGATATGAACCATTATAGACTATTTATAATCAGGCATTTCAAGGATAGTTCCGGGGATATATATATATTATATCTAACTTACCAAAATTAAACTACAGAGAATCAACGACAAAGGAGAAATCTTAGACTAAGAAGCCAGCGACAATCGGACAGCTGTGTACTGAGTAGCGATGATGAAGATGAACCAAGAGATAACGATGTGTATGTGACAGATAAAGTGTCTCGAGAATTGGGACCGCTGGAAGATGAAACTGCAAGTTCAAAGTATGTACGCCTTATCACCTACCAAACATTGAATTTTGCTTTTCTTATACATACAGGCCTGAGTTATATTGCTATATCTTGGCTTTTCTTTGAAGTCTTAACTTATTCTAGTTAGTTGCCACTTTCAATAAGTACAACATCGTATTGTACGTGATGACTAAATGATACCGTGCGCACTGTAGGATAAAAGGCCAGCCCAAGACAGGTGTACAACTTTGCATACCACCTTAAAGATGAATGTTGGGGGCATGGCAAGGAAGGGAGGATTAGTCACAGGCCATAGCACGTAATGTATTGCACTTACTTTTCATGCAAAGCTCTAGTAGTCGGGTTAGATGTGGAAATATTTTCATTAGCGTAGATTAGGCTTGGTATCATGAGACCAGCAGGCAGAAGCCTGGCAAATTCCAGTAAAAACTATTACTCATTCACCGCTTTTTTTTACACATTGGGCCAGTTGACTGCCTTTTTCCCCTTGGACCAGTAACTATTCTTCAAGGTATACTTGCAAGGTGATTTTGGAGGTAATACTGTTATGGCCAGGTTTTGTTCTATCCCATGTATGTCATGGAGCCTCTGATATGTTTGTATGTGAGATGGTGTTCTTGCTCTTCAGGCCAGGTGCCTGCACAGTAAAGACCCCGTTTTGTGGAGGAATGGTAAGCTCCTGCTGTAGGAGCAATCCGTTATATTAAGAAAGACACAATGTATTAGACTAATTGAATGAAATCAGGTGTCCATGTGACTAGGGAAGTTGAAGAACGTGAGAATTGTGGTATAAACATTTTTTAAAGTGTTTTGAGGGGAAAAATACAGGTTTTAGAAAGCCCGTGTGCTTTGAGCTTTTTAGATTACTGGAAGGCAATGTAAGGGAGAACTTGGAAATTTTGTGTATCAGGTCTTAAATATGCCACCCAAAGGGCTTATAGTATTCTAAAATGTAGTGCATTTTGCCAACGGATCTGTAAATTTATTAAAAATTTTTGTTGTTAAGTAGGTAGGCGAATAAATCCCACCAATTAGTTGTTATGAAAAATTAATGTTTTGTTCCTTCAATCTCAAGCTTCTCTGTTAAAGAATGTGAATTCCTCCTCTGTTAAGGTAAGGCTAAAACAACTCAGTGCTGCAGCACTTAGCAGTGACGAAAAGGTACTGATGCTGGAGATTGCCCCAGAGCCATCTACAGTGTTACTCTGTAGTGTTAGACTTATATGAAGGTTATCATCAATTGTAATTAATTACTGAGTTGGTATTATAGCTGCTGCATAAAGAAGTTGAGTAGTAAAAATGGGAGAATAAATGGAGTTAAGTTATGTATGTGAAACTAGGGGTAGAAGTTAGTAGTGCTCACTGCTTGTATTTAAGATGACATGATGAAGGATATCTCATGCTTTATATTTCTGTTTAATAAACTACAAACTGTTGCTCAGCATGGGCGGTGACATAATAAAGCCAAGTGTTTATGGTAAAGACTTATGAAAGCAGCTTACTGTGATTGTTTAAAATACAGATTAATCTGTAAATAAAAGTGGCGGGAAGTTCTTTCTGACAGAGAATATTGTTCAGCACTTAGAGTATGACACGTCCCTTAAGCAGAATAGCTATGTCTGTTAGTAAGTGTGTGTGCAATACAGCTGTCCTGGAGGCAGGACAGGTACATCTGTCACCACAGGTTAGTAACAGCCACTGAGTTGGTCTTTTCTTCTCTGGACTAGAAATTTTTTTTTTTAATATTTCCTCACGTTAGTGTGTTCTTGCCCTACATTTTATAAGGAAGGAGTTCTTGGTACGAGTGTGTTACTGGGCTGGGATGTTGCTAAATTAGAATAGGACAGCTAATGGTTTTGTTACAAAGCTCTTATTTATGACTTGCTGAAGACTGATATTGCCATAGGGACACTGCACGGTGCTATAGACTGCTGTTACTTGTGGTAATAGAGCAGGTGACTAACTGCACTTGCCCCTGCTGAAAAGCAAGATGCTGTTTCCTTTAGGGAAGGGAGACCCCAACTACTGAGTAAATGCAACAGCTTGAGGGAGTTAAATGTACGCAGGGATCTTCAGAGGAAATGCGTCCTGGCTAGTCTGTGCAGTCGGCTGGTTACGTGACGTTTTATGTATCGGTAGCCCTCAATGCACAGCGAAATTAATGGATGTGTGTTCTTTCTGGTTTTGTTCTCTCTCCCACAAGGCCGTCTGGTACCGTTAGCTGTCCGATTTGCATGGATGGCTACTCAGAGGTAAGGATCCACGTGTTGTCGTCGTTTCTTTTTTGTCAGAGGGAGAACGGGGTAGAGGGTGATCTGCGCGACTCTCTTGGCTTATGTGGGACACTGGAGACAGCTGGCTTGAAGTACAGACCTTAGATTTAAGGTGAAACTGGCTTGTAACTCAAAGGCATTTCTTAGTGGTGTACACAGAGGGAGAAACACTTCCCAAGATGGCGCTGAAAGGTCTTTGGGTTCCTGATTATTTATAGTAACGTACTGATTCCAGATACGCCAAGTCTGATTTGCCTGGTGCCAATAGACCAGCAACGTTGAATTCTTTACTCCGAATACCAGTTGTGGTTTCTTTTCTTCCAGATTGTGCAAAGTGGACGACTGATTGTGTCAACCAAATGCGGCCATGTCTTCTGCAGTCAGTGCCTCCGTGATTCCCTTAGGAATGCCAACTCTTGCCCAACCTGTAGGAAGAAACTCACTCACAGACAGTATCATCCCATTTATATATGAGTACTTCGATTTCTCAGGACAGACTCAACTGGATTTTTGGGGAAAATGTCATGTTTTCAGTGCTCTGAAGATGTAAAGAGCAGCAGGTTGTGCACGCACCCAAATAAAACTGATTTTTTTGGAGAATAACTTGTACATATATAGACAGCTTTTTTTATGGTCCAAGCTGCTTCTTGTTATGTCCCTGGTTATAACATTAAATTTGTGACTGTCTCTAAACTAGACCAGCAGCCTGTGTCAGAAAGGAAGCAGCTAATCCATTTCCTCCTACTTTTTTAATGCTTAAATAAGGGGGGTCTGAGTGTTTTGTTATTTCTTACTCTTTAAATTATTCCTGCCATCGCATACAGATATGGAGTAGTTACCTTTCAAAATACAGATGAGCAACTTGCCATTTCATTCCACTTTTGCTTTTACGCTCTAAGCAGCTCATGACTATCTTGCTTTCTGCTATACCATCTTTGCCCAAGTAGAGTAAGTTCTGTAACAATGGATCGTTTTGTCGTAAATCAATATTAAATTGACAACCAGGGTAATGCAATAAAATAACCTGCTGTTAATCAGCAATCAGTTTGTTTTAAGCAGAAGGCTTGAACTTGTAGATGTCTTTATGAACTCCATGAGATCTAAAGTATGTAGACAAATCGCAACGTGTACAATGTGAAAATACTTCTTCAAATGTTTTAACTGCCGAGGATTCCTGTATTTGAATCGCAACAGTGAACTTATTTTCTAGCATGATGTGACGGTCTCTTGGGTTTACTACTGTTCTATATAGCGCTCTCTCCTGATAACTAAGGAGAATATAGTCTTCTCTAGGCTTGCTAGTGATGAGTAAGCAGCAAATTCGATGCTGTCCTCATCAGCTGAATACCAAACTACCTACAAATCTTCTTACTGTATCAAGTGTACCCGGTGTAATGCTTAAAGTTCAGTGCGTTCACTTAACTCTTCAGTTTATGCTGACACCTGACTGATCTTAGCCTGGTGCATAGGATTAAAAATTAAGTAATTGTATTGCCATGGATTTGGGAAGGAGAGGCTTTAAAAGAGGTTTGGTAGCAATCTTGACTTGGCAGCTTTTTTAGCGAGAAGTTTAATCTCCCTTGGCCGAGGGCTGTCCAGCTTTCTTTAAATGTGCGTTTTTTAAAAAGAAGTCAGATAGATACAGAGAGAATTCCTCTGTGGAAGCAAGGCAGGAATGCACAGGTTTATGCACTGTTACCCAGTCACCCTTTTTTTCCCCAGGTCTGAGTTATAAATGTCTGCTTTGAACCTGTTACAGCCAAAATCTGTGAGCTGATGTGGAATCCCAGATGAGCTGATACAAACAGGAGTACAGTAACTAAAGGTAGATGAGATGATTAAAACCAGTATTTTATGACCCGCATATGCAGTAGCAACATCTGCGAAGGTTGAAATTCAGTCTATAAAAAAACCAAAAAGTCCAAAATTAAACTTGGATGCCTTTTGGCAGTTGGTGGCTTACAATAAACCATTAGGAGCACCGTTCTGTGCCCTGGTGCAGCACAAGTGTAGGATGCGTTTAGTTAACATTGATACCTGGTGTGTCTTTGCTACAGCCTGTCCTAGAGATCTGTAGGAATTAAAGCAGCTCTTCTAATTAGCTGTCTCAAGTTCTGTATTGAAGATTGCAACCGGAAAGTAAAGTTGTTCTTTTTATTTATTAGGATGTTTAGGGATGTTTCTGGATGTAGTAATAGGGACAGAGTTTTGTTACATAAAGGCTGGCTTTAAAAATGCAATGCCTCCCCCACCCTGGTTTGGAATAGCTTTGAGTCAGCTCCGTTATCAGGAAAAAGCAGTTTTTGCGGTGTGGCAATACGGTAACTGCTAGAACGTTACCTTTGGTTGCTGTCTGCTCCCGTTCGTAATACAAACTACAAGCAAGGACTACAGCAGTCTTAGGATAGTGTGGTGACAACAGCCGCTGGCATTTGTGTCCCAAAAACTGTCGAAACGATGAAACAGTACTAAAGATTGCTTAAAGGATTAATTGCAAGAAGAGAAGCAGCCCAACATTAAAACTCCAGATACTTAAGGGCTACAGAAAAGCTTTCTCTCAGCAGCTTAACAAAGAAAAAAAGAAGAAAAAAAATTATGGCCAGTTTTCCTTGGGTGGCTACTGTACGAGAGGGACGATAAGAAGAGGATTTAAGGGATTACCTTGGGATGAGGGCGAGTCACGTATCCGTGCATCCTTCGCAGTGTACGAGCCATAGCCTAAAATGACTTTGCACAACTCCCTCCGTGTAAATATCACTTTATAGTTTGTGTCTCAATAAATAGATCTAATTGAAACTTAGATACCACAAACTATAAAGTATTTAACAAAGAAGATTTTAGCTTTTGTGTACCCTGTGAAGTGCCACAGATTTTGTGCATCTCAAAATGAATTTTAAGCTCTCAGTACATGGAAAAATACTAAATTGTGTTACACACTTTTTTTTTTAGGGGAAAAAAAAACAACAACCAAACAAAAAAACCCAAAATATTTGAGTTCCAGTGATGTTTCACATTGGCAAGAAGTGATAGATAATATAAAGATTTTTTTTTTTCATAATGTAAATGTATGTCTTGTTGTATATAGTTCAATTTTTCCTGTATTTAATGTATTCATGTCTGTCTGTCCCATCTATGTTGGACTCTGCTGGTAGGCAAACAGTTCTTTTAACAGGTGGAAATAAAACTATCAGTTCGATCAATCAGAAGGGCTTGTTCTTTTAATCACGGTGTATTAATTGATGTGGGGGAGGGGGCGGGGAGGAAATCCCAAATCCCCCAAATTTTTTAGTTGTTTTGGCCAGCGCGTGTTTGTGTGGGGAAAAGGAGAGAGGCGCTGCCTGGGCCGTCAGCGCGGAGGGGATGATGGCGGGGCGCCATCCTGCTCCAGAGCAGGGGGATGCAGAGGTGGGCGCAGGAGTGGGGGGACAGAGGGGGCTCGCGTTGAAGGGGGGATCAGTTGGGGTGTCCCCCCGCTGTAAGAGCTGCTGGCGAAGCTGAGGCTGCCGGCGGCACCTATGGAAGCCCGTGCTGGAGCCAGGGCCAGGGCGAACGCCGAGGGGAGGACCAGGCACAACAGCGGTTTGAAAGTCACTATAAAGCCTATTTTTATTTCTTCTCCAGACGAACAAACTAAACAGATGCTTTTCCAACGAACTTGCACACCGTGGATTAAAACTGCGTTTGCCAGCAGGCAAAGGACAGTGCTGAAGTGTCTGCCCAGTGTCTTAGAGAATGGATCCAACCTGTGTTTGGTACTCGCTGTCAGAGCTTGTAGAAAGTATCTGAAAGAAAATACATCAAAGCTGCTCAAAATACGTTTTCTTATTTTCCAAATACAGAAGTTCTCTAAGCCCGGAGTTGATAATAATTTTAATTAGTGCTTTTAACAGTGGAATGTCTGCTTCGAATGAGAAAATGTTGAAAGGTTTTTTTAGCCTGTATTGCAGTGAAGGAACTAAAGAAGAAGGTTACAGATTCTTTAGTATTATGCATTTCAGGGCTAGTTCCCGGGCTATATATTTTATAATGTATCTAACGTACCAAAACTAAATTACAGTCAACGACAAAGGGGAAATCTCGGACTGAGGCCAGCGACAGCTGGACATCTCTACACTGATTTGCGATGAGGAAGATGAACCAAGAGATAACGATGGTGTGTGTGACAGATACAGTGTCTTTCTAAAGTCTAATTTCTGATATGCTGTAGAAACCAATTTTTTCCCAAGCTTTTCGGTTCCGCTTGATTACTGTACTAAAACTTCAGACCTAAAATATAATTGCATTTCTAGAGAAGAACTCATTCAAAAAAACACCCAAAAAAACCAACACAAACTTCTGTTCCGTTGTTCATGAGATCATTGTCTAATGTATCTTACGGTACGGCTTGAGATACGCTGAAACGCTCACAATACATAAAAGACACAGCCAAACCCTCTGAAAATACGCTTCGTATAATCACGCATTTTATAAGGAAGGAGTTCTTGGTGCGAGTACGTTACTGGGCTGGGATGTTGCTAAATGAGAATAGGGGATGTTTGCATTTCTGACAACCACTTTCACTTCTAGAAAGCACAGCTAATGGTCTTGTTACAAAACTCTTATTTATGACCTGCTGAAGGTTGATATTGCCACAGGGACACTGCACGGTGCTATAGACTGCTGTTACTTGTGGTAATAGAGCAGGTGACTAATTGCACCTTCCCCCTGCTGAAAAGCAAGACGCTGTTTCCTTTAGGGAAGGGAGACCCCAACTACTGAGGAAATGCAATCTTGAATTTGTGACTGTCTCTATAAACTAGACCAGCAGCCTGTGTCAGAAAGGAAGCAGCTAATCCATCTCCTTCTACTTCTTTTTTAATGCTTAAATAAGAAGGGTCTGAGTATTTTGTTATTTCTTACTCTTTACATTATTCCTACCATCACATACAGGTACAGAATAGTTACCTTTCAAAATACAGATGAGCAATTTGCTATTTCATTACGCTTTTGGTTTTATGCTCTAGGAAGCTCATGACTATCTCGCTTTCTGCTATACCATCTTTGTCCAAGGAGGGTAAGTTCTGTAACGATGGATTGTTTTCATATGAGATTGATTTAATTGACAACCAGGGTAATGCAATAAAATAACCTGCTGTTAATCAGCAATCAGGTTTTTTAAGCAGAGGCTGTGCAGACACACAGGCTGTTTGATGGGTGAGTCCTTGCTGCTTCAGTTAAGCCCTTGGTCTGCCTCTGCTGAAATACCAGATCCATCAAAACCCCCTTCCGATCTGCACGTAGATTGGACGCTTCTGCGGGGTGAAGCGCGCAGCAATTGCAGAAAGCTGTTCTCACTTGGGGTCTGATTCCAGATCACGTTTTTGGAGAGGAGAAGGGGTAGATGTGAGCCAGACATCAAAGTTTGCGAAGCTGAAGTCCAGGACCAGAGAAGGCCAGTCCTGGGCTGGGAAGCCGGGTAAGAAGCATGGTCCGGGGATTTGGTGGAACATGTAATCTGGGGGATGCTCTCTGTGCTGCGGTGCCTGGGGTGAAGGGTGGGATGAGTGGGGAGGATGGTCCAGGGGACTGGAATGGAGACTAGTGCTGTGGAGTGGGACCAGTGCTGCAGCATCGCGAGGCAGAAACTGGAGCTACAGAGCGAAGTGCAGGGATGTGGCTGCAGCCGAGCGGCGTGTGAGCAGCCAGGTGCCAAAGGGGAATCGCCAAGGGGAAGCGTTGGTGCACGTCAGATGGATCAGCTTAGCAGGGCCATAGCGGCCATGAGGAGCGGTTGCATCCTGGTTGCAGAGCTTAAACCTTGATTTGCCTGGGCTGGGTCTCACGGGGTGGTGGCACAGCTCCAGGACAACGCTTACAGGTGATGCAATGCTACCTAGGAAGCTTTTGTGAACTGTAGAAACATATGTCCTTGTACCGTGTCTGATATACACTTGGTGGCAGTGAGGGCTAATTTCATATGTTCTATTTAAATCTGTTTTATTCTGTAGGTCAAGAGCATGAGATTGAGCCTTTGGGCTTGTGAGGATGTTTTTACCTCTGAATATTTTATGTCTCTATCTCTCTTTTGCCTGATGATGCAAAACCCATCTTGGTTGTTTGTGTGGAGCTCTGTTTCATTTGAAGACCAAATTCATAATAGTTTCTGTAGCTGACTTGGTGCCTGCTAACAGTGAAATGCTGTAGGGCTGCTTCATAGTCTTTCTGACATCCTAAGTCTTCCTACAATTTTTCTTTGAGGGTTCTGGAAAGGTGAAGAGGAATAGGAATGTTTGGTCTGGGACTTCCCAGAGGAGAAGGTTGCCATCTGTGCCAAGGAGAGTCCCCGGTGCTGTGTCCAGATGTAGTTCGAGAGTTCTTTCCCTTGGCACGTCCCTTTGGAGAGGGGTCCCACCCATGCTGGTGGTGGAGGATGAACACAGATGTGATCTGATTGTATTCTTCTGGTTTTGTTAGGAATGAGATGGAGGTCTCTAAGACCATTCCAAAAAGATACTGAATAGCTGCGCATTTTTCATTCGGCAAAGCCCTTGATTACACCAGCAACGTAAACCTGCAAGCCTTACTTCCCACTAGTAACTCTACCACCCACGTATTGTAGGTTCAGACTTGGTGTATGTTTATTTTCCACATCAGATATTACCTTAAGGTTGTTGGCAAGGCAGTTAAAAGCAGATACATTGTGAATGGGGAACTGCTTATTTCTAAACTTTTTTCCTTTCCCAAATCGCATTAACAAGACATTAGCATTAAAAACCTTACAGAGAAAAATCACAGCTTATGATATTGATTTAATACAGAGGTAACAGAGGTCTGGGGATTAACAGTCTCAGAGGTCTGTCTGTGCAAGCAATTGCAGACATCCATTTTAAACATATTTCAATTATTTATATGGAAACTTTTTTCCCGGGGAGCGCACCAAATGCATTCGCATCTAGTGAGGGATTCTCCTTGCTTCCTGGGGAAGATGAAGGACCTCCGATTCCTCTAGCGGTAGTTTATCCTTCATTTCCTTTTGCAAGCGTTCATCCCTTCGATCTCTGCTCTGATACCCTCTGCCCTTCGCAATCCCCGGTGGCAGACGTGGCGGCAGAGCAGAGCGACCCCTGTCTCAGCACCCTCTGCTCCCACAGAGCATCTGGAGGCGCCAGGTTGAATATTCTCTCTGCTGCAGAGATCTCAGCTGAGGCAAGGTCCCTACTGGGCTCGGTGAGTTCACGCTGCTCCTGATGGCAGAGACCTAGAGCATGGGCGCCTCCTGGCTCTGTGGGATGGGGGGAGGTGGAGCAGCATTATTTATTTTTTATGCCAGCTCCTTTGCATGTCTTGATTTGCAGCATCATGACAAGTGGGCACTTTATAATTAGCGTGATTAAAAGGGCACACATTGCAGTGGAAGGGAGTGTGTAAATTAGGTGTTAAAACTCTGCTGCGAGGAGGTGGTGTGCTACGGCTTCTTTCCTTTGCCATAAATTCCTCCATAAATCTCATTCCAATTCTTGCTCTGTGGAGGAAGGGAATGAAACTGTGGCTATTTCAGTGACCAATGTTCCAACACCATTTCCCCAAATCATTTATTAATAGCCACAAAGGTCGCAGCTTATTTCTAACTAATTCAGCAATCAAAATTTTAGACGTGGATCATGCATATATTTGTCCCTTCCTCCTCACTGGAGTGCAGACAAACGAATTTTAAAAATAGCCTGGGGTGAAGGTTTAAGTCATTCATTTAACAAGGCTCTTTAAAAGCTTCTTTTCTAACCTGCCAAATTATAGATGGTTATAATTTGTTTAAGTCTTTCAACATTTAGGAAAACGCCTGCTGCATATTGAAGCATTAGCACCCCTTCGCTGAGCAAATCGAGCGTGGGGCTGCGGGAGCAGCCGGGGCCGCGCTGGGGAAGAGCGAGCTGTCTGCTCAACGCCAGGCCTCGTCAATTGCCAAGAGCTAATTAGAAGAAATGCTTGCAAAAGACTGATTTCCCCACACCCTCCCAACACTTCTGGATAAAACCTATTTGAAGTGCTTTTGCCATACCGAGGGCGCTCTGCCAGTAGAGGTAGTTTTATTATGTTTGCCATCCAGTATTCCTTTTATTTTCGTCTTCTCCTACCTCTCGTGTTTGAAGGCAGAGGCCATCGCACGGAAGGCAGCGCTGCTCGGCACCGTGACCTTCACCATCACTGAGAAAGAAAGGGGGCCTGCAGCTGGAGGTGCTCGGACCCTAAAACGAATTTTCATTTTTATTTTTTATTTGACCAGCAAAATTCAGTCGGTTCCATAAACTTCTACAGCCGTCTGCAGGAGCTGCAAATCGTCCCCCGGAGCCATTGCCCGCGGGGAGCGATTTGAGTGCTGCTGCGGCTGGCGACTTGAGAAATCCCACCTGGTTCCCCACAGCGATTCCGTGAATTCAGGCAGAGCCTTTGTTTCAGAGCTGCCTCCTCCCCTGCAAAAGTGCCGGGCTGTGGTTTTCCCGGTGTGTTTGGGGACATCGAGGGAAAAGGCTGGTGCCCTGTTTGCCAGATCTGCTGGGAACCCACTGCTCCCTCCGGCAGCAACGGGGTTTCACAGGGCCAGAGCAGGGCAGCACCTCTTCCTCTGAAGGGATGAATGAAAGAATTGGGTCGGGTGCACAGCAGCAGCTCCTTGGAAATGAAAGGGAAGTGGGATGAGTTTGATATGACAGAAATGGAAAGTAAAGCTGCGTATATTTTTGTTATACCTCAGCATTGCTACCTAGATATCGTGTAAGAATTTATTATTGTTTTATATCTGCTAGGATGACTAGAAAAAGCTTATTTTGACATTATTTAAAAAAAGAAAATGTTTATGCATTTATATATCTCTGCTATCTTATACGCTGATTTTACAGCTGGGCCTCCAATGCTCAGATATTCTGGACAGAAGCGAGAGTCTCAGGCCTAACCTCACTCGTGCCTCTGGACTTCCACATCTGAACTAGCAAATATCCACAAGCCTGCATCCTTAATATCTGAGAGATCCCTGGGGTAACGTGTTGTGTTTATGGGCTGGGAAATGCCTGCGGTCCTGGGCTTGTGTCCCACGCCCCCCATTCGCCGCCGTACTGCTGCCCACAGCCGTGGTTAGCCAGACCCGGACACGGCGTAGTTCACTAGGACGGAAAACTCTGTGTGTCTGTTTTAGCTCGGATCCAACACTCCGTAAGAGTTTGGGGCGAGCCTGGTGTTTGACAGCGCAGCTTTGACTGGCCCCTGGACAGGCAGGGCTCCCAGGGCTGGAGGTCACCTCCACAGACCAAGTCATGTTGCTCCTACCTCATGTGCTGCTGCCACATCACCCTGGACCCCGTGGGAGAGACCCACCGGCGCCGACCTGCCCCGCGTGGTGTGGGGAGCTGCGCCCTGACACCGGATTTCTCCTGGAAAAAGGGTCTTGTCCCAGGTGGGAACACCTGGGAAACACTCCCTCAGATGCACTGTCCTCACGGAGAGGAGGAGGACACAGCACCATGGGGGCACTTGGTTTTGAGCCAATCCATCGTTTGGGGTTTTGTGCCGTGTCTCTCTATTTTCTGGTTGTGGGAATAATCAAAACATAAATAGGATAAAGACAAGGTGGGGAAATAGGCTGTTGGCTGGTGCTGCATCATTTTGGTGGGGACACACATTCCAACAGCGGTCTGGGATTAGTGTTTCTAACCAAAATCCAAAGCGTATGTGCATATAAGCCACCATTAGCTTTATTTTTCATATAGTGTAATGAAATACTGTTGGAACGCTGGGTTAAAGATTTTGTTCATTAAACAACAGTAACAAAACTTGATTAGAAATGAATGTCTTTCTAACTAGTCTATTTTTGCTTTATGCCCTGAGCACTTTGAAGAAATTAGTGGTGAATAGCAAATTTTGTCGGTGTTATGAATAATTATACCTGCAATTATTAAACACTTGTTATAAAAGCAGATGATGAAGCTGGCAATTTCTGCTTAAGCTGTGTACTGATAGTATTAAGGAAGCCAAGAGAAAAACAATGGAGATGCTTAGGGATCTTGGTGGGACATACGGAAGAAAGCTGACATTTATTTATCCTAATGAGGGAACTGTTAGGGTTTAACACAAGTATTTAGCGTATTGAAGTATATTGCAGTAACAGGCCCAGTGTGAGAGTGAAGGGATCATTCAAGGTTAATGGCAAATGTTAAAACACGTTGTTTTTGTTCTTTATTTTCTTTAGTGCTCAGCTGTAAGCCATGTGTCACACCAACCTCTAACCTTAACGTTGTACACGTGAGACAAGAGGAGAAATGCCTGACCAATACCTGGGTGGACGGATGAACAGCAGAACGCTACAACTCCCAGAAGGGCAGTTTGAATGTAGCACCAACCATAGTGGTCGAGTCTGCTGGGTCCCTGCCAGGAGCTTCCCAGCCCCTGGCAGTACCTGATGCTGGAAAGGGAGATGTCCCACCTGGCACAAGCCCTGATGGGACACACGGGGCTGGCCACCTCGCAGCAGAGCGGTAGCAGTTTGTGCTCTTAATGCTGCCCCTCTTGGTTGCAAATCCTGCTGACCCAGGAGGAGAAGATCCTCCTGCCTCTCACTGAAGTAAAAAATCTGAAAATATTTGGAAAGAAAGTAAACAAGGCCCCCCTCAGAGCTCTCTGAGCAGCCTAGAAATGGGGCTACCTGGAGGCATCATAATTCAAAAGAAAAATATTTTTCTTCAAGAAGTGTTTTCTCAGAAAGCATTTTTATTTATAATCATGATAGCCCCATGGAGGACACTGATATCACAATGCCCAGCTCTTGCTGACATCCCTGCACTATAACACATGGGGCTTGTGAGCCCTGTGCTGGCCCAAGAGGAACTCCTCATCTCCTAGCTCAGATTTATTTCAGTTCATGTTGGTTTTAATTCATATTTATTCCGTTGTCACGTTAATTTCTCTGTCAGATAGCTGAGCACCCTTCAAGGCGGTGACTGGTGAGAAGCAGTGTGCCCCCCCGGCTGTGGTACATCAGAGTTTGACCACCGGTGAGCTAGTTGTGGCTTTGCCAGCTGCGCAAAGACCAGAATACATATATTGAATACACACACATATATATACGTGTGTGTGTATTATTCAGAAAATAAGACCACCTTGAAAGCAATTTTTTCCAAGAACCCTGCTGAGGGCTAGCACATTTGGTTCATACATATCCAACGGGTGTTGCAAAATATAGGAAGGGAGCTTCATGACTATCTTCAGGAGCCGGGACAACAGGGATTTCCCAGCACCGGCTGTTGTTCTTCGGTGCCAGGATCCTATGGATTTCTTTGTGACAGAAGGTGGTCGCTGGTGCTGTGGTGCATGCCACCACGTCACTCGCCCGTGGGCCAGCGAGGAGTTGAGGACCCTCGCATCATAAATTCACATCATATTTTGTTCATAGAGGTAAGATGCCAGATGGGCTTAAACAATGATCGGCAGGTTACTCTAGGGTCTGTGCAGAAAAAGAAATTATGCCTCAGATTAGAGATCAGAGACAAGCAAAGTGAAAACTCGTATTTTCCAAATGACCTCAGCTCCAGCGGAGAGATTAACGGGCAGCACTGGGATGTCTCCATTACACAGATCTCCACCTAATGGTTCCAGCTAGACCAAAATATTTTCTTTCTACTGCTGTAGAGCAGATGAAACCCTACTAGAGGAAAATAATGAATATTAACTTTCAAAAGGATGGTGATTTGGGCTGAAATAAAATTCTTGTGGTTGACAGTATGTGCTGGAGTTATAAGATCAAGTAGCAAATTACTTATGAAATTGCTACAGGGAGGTCTTTGAAGCGGTGAATCGGGGTAAAGCGTGCTGTAATATATTTAGCAAGTGATAATGCAAATTGCAGAAGAAGAGAGCAGGAGAGGAAAATAAATTAACTCTCTAAAATGTTGTTGAGTATTTATGGGGAGGTAATAGGTTTCCTGACACTTCTTATGAGAACCTGATTGTTAATCCCGGGGTCCTGGAGAAATGCCAGTTGAGGTAATTGTGCTCTCTCAGCCCGAGTCACGGCCGCAGCCGGGTGCCACTGGCTTGTGTCTGCTCCGAGTCCCTCCACCGCATGGGGAAGCGCTTCCCACCTCTCTCGTGCCATCCTTGGGGCCTGGAAACTGACCCCTCTGAAGTTTTCCTGATGTTTCAAGACCCTTAAAGACTACGGATAAAATATCTACATCCTTGCATGAAAAGTGCTGTTGTTTTCCCCCCCGGCTCCCTGCCAGCAGGGTTGTAGTCTGTCCCTGTGTGTGGCTCGAACTGGTGTCAGCCACAGAGGAAGCGTTGGGTGCCTTTACTGGCTTGACTTGGCTGAGCAAGTGATGGGCCTGTTCCTGAGGAGGGAATTCCTACCAGTCCTGGGGGTTTTGGAGCTGATGGGAGTCCAGATCATTATGGAGTTTGGTTGCCACTCTCCCTGAAAGGCAGAGAGGGAGAAGGCACTGTTTCAGCATGGAAAAGCCCTTAAGAGCAGCTCTTGTGACAACGTTCCTTGGCTGTGAGTGAGGGGGTTGGCCCCGTTCTCTGGCTGGGTTCCCTATTTTCCCCCCACTGAGTTGCTCTACCTGCTCCATCTGCGGCTTCCCACCCAAAAATGCTTTGCATTTTGCTGGAGGAGATGAGCTTCTTGGTGGAAGACTGGAGGAGGTGGCAGGGTCGCCTCGGGTGGTGTGGGCAGTTCTCACCCAGGCTGGAGGAGGGGGTGTGTAGTCATGGGTGGCTGAGACCTGCTGGATGAACGCCTGTCCCTGCACAGGCTGGCTGGAGATGGGGAAGCTGAAGGCGTAGTGTAGTGTCAGCAGGAAAGAGAGTGGTGGAGGATGGGTTTCACAGGAAAATTCACTAGTATTTCCATGAGCTCCACTCCTCACAAGTGATGGGTACCTGGATCAGCTGCAGTTTGGGGGGGTTGTGATTAGAGTCAGCTGCTTCTCAGTGGTACACATCCTGGTGGATGACTTTGAATATGGCCCTTTCTTTACTTTTACGTTGAAATTCAATTGGTTTCACATTGCTGTATCTATGAAAAAGACTGACATACCTGTTCAGGTCTAGATAGGATCAACTGAAAGGCAACATAGCTACCGAAAGCCATAAATGCTGAGCCATGTATTTGCCTTAGTTGAGACTTAACATATGCTGCAAAAGAGTCTCACTCCTTCCACAGGGAGCCAGGCTCTCTGATGGACACCGTCTTCATTTCCTGCATGGATTAAAATCTCTTAATCCGAGTCTTTTCTATTCTCTTAGGATTTTGTCACTGTAAAGCATCTTTGATGACTTCTAACTCTCCAGGGTTACCCCTCTGTACTTCCCGCCACCCTCGTGAATGTGAGCTGTGTGAACATGCTCTTCCACTGCAGCTTCAAAAAAACTAGAGAAGAAATAATTTCCTATTAATCTGAAATAGTTTCTTACATTTTTTCAGTGAATGAGAGAAACAATTTTAATAACCTTAAATTCTTTTTAAAGGTCTATGTAAAAATAACATTTCAAAATATTAACATTAACAGGTCAGCATAGGTGGGAGTTCTTGCATCACTGAAACAGTTCAGTGTAACTGGTGTGAATTTGTGAAGTACCTTGGTTAGCTTTCTTTTTCCTTTCTTTCTTTTTTTTGTTTAAAAGAAACTGACGCAAAATGACACCCAGCTCAGCTTAAGAACAGAGCAGCTATTTAACGAGTAGGTGTACACAAAGCCAGAGTGGCCGCAGGGCGTTCAGCCACACCTTGAGTACTGTGTTCAATTTTGGGCCCCGCACGACAATGAAGACACTGAGGTGCTGGAGCGTGTCCAGAGAAGGGCAACGAAGCTGGTGAGGGGCCTGGAGAACAAGTCATGTGAGGAGCGGCTGAGGGAACTGGGGTTGTTTAGCCTGGAGAAAAGGGGGTGAGGGGAGACCTTATCGCTCCCTACAACTACCTGAAAGGAGGTTGTAGAGAGGTGGGGGTCAGTCTCTTCTCCACACAAACAGGTGATAGGACGAGAGGAAATGGCCTCAAATTGTGCCAGGGAGGTTTAGATTGGATATTTGGTAAAATTTCTTCACTGAAAGGGTTGTCAAGCATTTGAACAGGCTGCCCAGGGAAGTGGTTGAGTAGCCATCCTCGGAGGTATTTAAAAGATGTGTAGATGTAGCGCTGAGGGACATGGTTGAGTAGTAACCTGGCAGTGCTAGGCTGTCGTGGTTTGGGCTTGGTGGCCTTAAATGTCTCTTCCAGTCAAAATGATTCTATGACTCTACCTGTGCCTGGTGAGCTGACTTGTGCCAAGGCCCATCTCCTCTGTGGGCATTTGTGTGCTCTGGCGATCTGCCCTTTGGCTCCACCAGCCCTTTCAGATCCTCTCTAGTATTGGAGCCAGCACTCTTTCCAGCAAAGGTAACAATTTCTGCATCTAACATCCCCTCTCCAGAAGCACTGCTGCTGAGAATGCCTCAGTGGTATCAGCCGCCACAATTTAATTAGCACTCGATTTCATGCTGCGAAAGACTTCCTGGAATAACTGATGTAAGAACAGAAAGCTGTGATGTAAGAACATGCTCTGCATAATACAACTGATATTCGGGGCACATTTAAAGCAACAGGCCCAGCATGTGCCTCACACCCTTTGAATGTGTGTGTCGTCTGACCCTAGTCTGGACACACGGGTCTTCATGATGTCAATCTGCAGGAAAAACAGTCAGCTAGAGCGGCTACCGCCGTGGTCCCTCACCTTCCTCCTTCTACCTCGGCGTTCCCAAAGGGACGCTCTGTGACAGTTTTTAATTGCCAGGACTCACATTTCACAATTCACACAGTACTACCGCTTCTCCACCAGTGCCCTGAGGCTCTGCGCTCCCAGGAGAGCTGGGCGCAGATGGTGGCTTACTCCACAAGCCAGCTGCGGCATCTGCCTGCAAACACAGGGGCTGGACCAGCTAAGGGAATCGAATGGCCCAGAGGGATGCTGGGTGAGAAGAACTGGAGTCTGGGTTCAGATCCAGTTTCACCTAGAAGCCTCAAAAAAAGCCTTCAGGTTTGGATGGTGATTTACGCTAGAGGCAGCCAAACCTGGCTCTCCGAGCAAAGTGCCAGAATCACTCCTGCTTCTCACTGATAGGGATGCACAGCCCACTCCTGGGTGGGGAGCTGGGTGCCGAAGGGGCACAGGGCAACGGCAACGGCCCCCAGGGACAGAGCAGGGCATCATCTCACCCCTGCAGCTGCTGCAGGAGCACAGACCACGGCACGACATGAGGTAGCCCAAGCTGGGGAGAGTGACTGCCTACAGAGGGGCTTGCAGCGGCCTCTTTCCCTTTGCCCTGTCTGCCTTGCACCTTGTTCCAAGCCCTGAATACACTTCGAAGAATTATAAATCAATAACAACAAGCGTGTTGCAGAAGTTCAGTACATCGGAGGCAGATTAAAAGGCCATAACTTTCACGAACAGACATAAGCATTCAGAGAGATTTATTTCGAAACAGCTTTGGTGCTCCCCGGTGCTCCCTGCGCCAGTTAGAACTAATGCATAATAAGTCTATAATCTGCCAGTGACTACATACACAACGTGCTGCTGAACTGATGCTCGCACCCTAATTCAGATGCATATTATGCCCTCTGGAAGTACCACGGTGCTGCCTGGAACTCAGCACAGCAAATAAATACACAGTCTTTTGTATCCAGAAAGAAGTGCTGTTGTAAACCTAGGATTTGCACAGCACAGAGGTCAGCGTGGTTTTGATTTTGCACATGGCTTTCATCATTTTCCATGGAAAATAAACTTCGACTATTTCCCTACCAGACCCCACCCCAATTTCTCTGGGTACAAATAACAAATACATGACCTAACGCAGTGCTGATGTGGAGGCAGAGGTTTCGCAGCACCCCACACTGATGCTCAGGCACCGCTCCGCAGCTGCCAGCAGCTCTTGCATGGTCGCCATCCTGCTGTGAGGAGAGCCAGGATGGGGCCAGCCCTGAGCTGCACAGGGGCAGCAGAGCCCTGCCGCGCCATCTCTGCTCTGGGCCAGGCTAAGCAGTGCTAACAGAGGTAATAGTGAGCTGCTAAATTTGCCCCAGTGTCTTTCCTTTGCAATACAGGTCATGCTCCGCATCTTGCCTGCAAAACAGGAGAGTCCCCCGGTCTTCTAGCTGCAAAGCAAATCCTGCCTTGGAAACAGGGGTGCTCCCATGGGTTTGTGCCTGAGAAGGTGGGGAATAAACCACCCAGCTCATAGAGACGTTAATGTGTTTGTCATGTATCATATTTTAACATCAAAACAAGATGCTCCTGTGGTGGATGGCTTGCTTATTCCCTTTGCTGCCCAAACAATCACAGACACCAGTCTGGCCTCTGCAAGTTTCCATTGCATCAGAGGCCGTGTTTGAGAACACCTCCAGCTTAGCGAGTGCTCAGTTGCATGACCACAACTGTGTTACTCTCCTGGTGAGGACTGGAGGGAGGAGGGGAGATGACCAGAGCTCTCTTCATCGCCATCCATCCTACTCCTTCCCAGTTTTCTGGGCTTCAGGAGTTGCTTGGCCAGGCTATTGCTGATTTTGCCTTGTTCCCGCCTCCAGCACATTTAAACAGGCTGATGACAGCGACTGAGACATCCGTGCTGTATCGCTGCTCACCATCTCCCAGCCTTCAATTTCATCTGGAACTCTACGGGATTGGGCAAAACTGCCCTGGGAAAAGGCGTCCTACAAACCGCCCACGTTCAAGGCCTGGGGCTGGTTTTACCAATTTCCTTTAAAACATCTGGCATTGATTGCTTGGATGCAGATGGCAGCCCAGAAGAGGAGATGGTCTGACCTAGGTGGACATCAAAGACTACCCTGCAAGAACAGATGTTAATGTTTCAAAGAAATGCGTGTTACACCCAAGTGTGTACAGTATATGCTTACAGTTTCCCCATGGAATTATCAGAAGGAAAACCGAAAAGGAGACAAGCATCTTCTGGGGTGAGCTTTCTGTTTGTTTTCTTAGGACACTGACTGAAATGTGTCTGTTAAACCAAGCAGCCACTGCTTGCAAAACCACAGGGTGTTATGAAATTTTGAGCTGAAGGAGGTTAGCAGAAAGACTCCAGTGCGGGTAAGTCGAGCTTAAAATAAATGTGGTATTTGGTTCGTGGCAAAACTCTGGAGAAGAAATTCCAGAAAGATGTTTTAAAGTTTAGAAAGTGTTCCCCGAGATTTCAGGAGAACCCAGAGGCAGTGAGGGGCCAAGTGCTGCATCCATAGCAAGCCCTTTCTCTAAGGAGCCCACAGAAAGGAACATACACCTTTTTATTTATAAAGTGAGAAACCTTAAAATCAGAGTCTTTCTCAGGCAACTCAAGACTTAGTATTAGGCATGAACAACATTTGTAACCATCACCTTATAGGACAGAGCCAAACAAGGATCAAATGATTAATTTTGTTGTTTACAACGAAGGTACAGTGTTCATTCCAAGATGCAAGGATTTGAACTGCATTAGAAAACACTCACCATCTCATAAAATAAATGCCCTAATTTGTCTTTTTTTCTTTCTGGTCTTTAAAAAATGATTACAGACAGATCTTTTCTTTCTGCCTTTTTCCTACCTCCTTTCAAACAATGGCCTGTCCAAGGGCATCTCTCAGCTACAGCTGCTGCTACCTGCAAGAGAATATGTAACAGGCTTCACCTCCAGGCATCACCTTGGAAACGGCAGAGCAGCTTTCTGCAGTGTCCAGAGGAGAGTGGGATCCTTTGCAGGGAAAGGAAGAAGGCATTGCCCTTCTCCGAAGTGCTCTCTATCTGTTGTTTATGGTAGGTAACAGTACCCAGGTGTATGCGTACTGGCGTGGGCTGATGCTTGCAGCTGCCAGCCTTGACTCCACAGCCCTGAGCATGGTGGGGTCAGCAGGGTGAGCATGGCTGGGTCCACAGTTCTCAGTTCCCAGGCATGGGACGTTGTTCCCAAGACTTGCTTTAATACTGGCGACGGAGGTCTGTCGAGCACATCTCTCAACACCTCTTTTGTTATCACAAGGAGGAGTCTTTGCACTGCGTCAAAATGTTCTGCACCGCCGAGGCAGCCTGTGGCTGTTGCAGCAAAATGACTCTAATTACAAGGAGTTGCATCGCGCTAAAATAAATCACTTCCTCCACTAGCTGATGTCACTGTGGAAAGGAATGGCTTCATAGCCGGCAAATCTAAGGCTGGTAATGGTCAAAACCGTAATGTACACATTTAGCTTCTCACGGAAAGGATTTATTCATTAAAGACAAAGCAGTAAGGCAGTATCAATCCCTGTAGAAAAAATATATGAGTGACATGGACACTTACAAAGCTGTAGAATAAAGTCAGGCTGTTGTTTTCATCTTCCTTTAATCACACCTTATCCAAGCAGCCCAGCGTTGTCATCCACCCTCGCTCTGTGCACACGGAATAGCTGTGCTGACTGCCGCAGGGTCGGCTGCAATGCCTCTGCGGTGTTTTAGCCACCCCAGAGATCGCTTCCAATCCACCACCATAAATAAGGCAAAGTGAAGGCCTGCAAAGGCACCTGTGGTGTAGGTCAGTCTTGTAGCATTTCTCCTGCTGCAAACCAAGGGGATCCTGCTTTTGTTATCCAATTACCAGGGAATTTTGCAACCGCCATCCCGTGCAAAAGGGATGGTAGAGCTGGGGGAGATGCCACCGTGCTGGGGGAGTGTTGCAGCCTGTGGTGACGTGACAGCTACATGTGCCCCTGTCTGCATTGTGTTTCTCATGAACTGAGCTGTACTTTGTAATATTTTCACAGCAAAACACAGTAATGGGGATGCTGGTGAGAGGGAAGCCAGAAAAATAGCAGACAACCAGCAGAGATTTCATGACTGGCCGTCAGAGAGAGCGAGCACTAATTGTCTTCAGCTTGTCAGCTGTCTGTGGTATTTGTACATACCTTTATTTCTAGAGGTGGTATGGGAACGCTGTAAGAATAAGGATCACTTCAGCTTGCGGGCAGAAAGATGCTTTCGCTAATGGTAAAAAGTTTTGAGAACGCTCCTGACACTGAAAAGATATTTTCCTCCATGCTTGGTCTTGATGAGACAGAAAAACTGCCTGGGTCAAAGGTGGAGATGCTGCACCTGAAGTGGAAATCGAGCTTTTCCCGGCTTACTGCTTTTGCTGCAGGTGAATGACTCACCGTCCACCCCGGGGGCTCACATCACGCAGCCTTCAGCAGCCCACACTGCCAGCTGCGAAGCCGGGTGGCTATGCCTCCTGGTGCCAGCAGCCACACGTGGCATCAGTAAGGACTGGTGACACTCAATGCACAATTTCCTCTCATTGATGGAGGCAAACAGGACTTTGGGACTCAGGACACAATCTCACAGAGAGAAAGCCAGGAGAAGCTGTCACCAGCTGATGTATCAGGGCTGCGTGCACGTTGGTGGTCCCTCTAAATCGTTGTGAGCCTTGGAGGAAAGACATGGCCACACAGAGCAATTCGGTAGCCAGGCAGGATGGCTAGAAACCATAAAGCAAGCAGATTCATTTACTACCTTGATTCTTGCAGGCTGCCGCAGGCTGAGAAAATCGAATGATCCACAGAGAGTGAAGCAAATGAAAAAATATAAACATCTGTCTCTGGTGCTGGCTGAGGGTCTGGGAAAAGAAGCTCACCTGCATCTCAAGATGATGGAGGCACCAACAGGGCCTCGGGCTTTGCAAAGTGATTGTGTGTGACAATGGGAATGAAGTGAAAACCATTAATTAGCATCATTATTGGGCAAAGCAGAACTCTTTTATAAGAATGAGGTAAGTTCATGGGGACAATAACCCTTTTATTTACAGATGTTTAGGTTTTTCAGCTGAAGGCCTGAGCTTGAAGACATGTGCAGCCATGCACAGCCTCCCCAGTGCTGCAGCAAAGCCAGAACTAACTTCCCCAACAGTGGATACAACTGGGGGGAAAAAAAGAGAAAATGGGTGCTTGGTGTTGCCATGGTTACTCAGGCTGGACTTGCTGAGAAAGAACAGGAGGTTACAGTAATTTAGATGTATCTTAACCATTCATTTTTAAGAAAATGCTTCATTATTATTTTTTTTTTTAAAGAAAAAGGTAAGTGACATGGATGAGCTCACACGTCTTGCAGTGGGGCATTTTGAGATTACCACTACACTTAACTGTAGTGCACAGACCCACAAAGGTGCTCTGCCCATGGGCTGCTTTTCATGTGGGCCTAATAAAGTGAAAAATAGGGTGGCTCAGACACTCAACATTTTTCCTTGACCCCTTTGCCTTTTGTTCTGTTTTCCATGGGCTGCATTTTCTGTGCTGTCTTCTGGTTTCTGCTTCCCCACCCTTCCCCCTTCACCTCTTGGCTGCTGGAGAAGTTTGCTGGCTTCTCTTCAGGAGACCCTCACCACAACTGAAGTCCCAGAAACATCTCCAAAATCCACGTCTTCCTTTCTTCACTCCAGTTACTACCTCCCCTCCTGTGACACTGACTCACGGGACGCTCACCTGCTCTCCCTGGCCCACCTCCCAGCTCTTTTGGGACTCACAGCCCTGTGAGGTCATCATTTTATTGGACTTTTTTGGGGGTACGTCTTCCACAGCCACGGCAATTTCTTCAATTGCTCCAATCCCACTTCATGCTCCTGGCCCAATGACTGCTGGGGACCCAGCAGCTCTTCGCTCCAACTGCTGCTTCACTTCTCTGCTTGGCCAGGTAGAAACAGCTTCTCTCATTTCTTTTAACACAGGACATGGCAGCTTTGACATCACCACCTTCTCCCTCTCTTTATTCTCTTGGATTAGGCGTTTTCATATAAGGCAGCAAGCAAATCCGAACCCAATCCTGCCTTGGCCCACAACTGAACCCAAATATGTTCACACATATTTGCACACCTACTTGCACATAAACCTTTCTGGTCTCCACAACAGGCAGTTATTTGACGCTGCGTCCTAAATGTCGCAGGCAGATTGTGATGTAGCCTGAGGGATGCGCTTCTCATCTCTCCTCTACTTCCCCTCTCTCTCTGTTCTTACCAATAATTACAGCTGGGGTTAGACAAAGCCTTCATTGTATCAGACCTCCAAGGACAACAGGAGGAAAATGCTGTAAAAACTCACCCAAGTTAACTAGGCAAAACAGATGAGACGATTTCTTGCAGTTTAACAGCAGCAGTGGGAGCTTTTGCCAATTTTATGCAGAACTTAAAAAAATGGTCAGTGATATTCTCCAGAAAACAGGGTCACATTTTAAAACCTGGGAGGGGAAGAAGATTTTACTTTAACAGCTAAGAACATGCTCAGCATGAATGCAGACAGATCTATTTCCCTGAGTTATAGGCAGAACAGTGTCTTACAGAGTGGAAAGTGCCGCTTTGGGTTAACGTGAAGGTGTTCAGACTCCAGCATCTCACCCTGGGAGAAGAAAATGGGACTATGGTCTTTTTGTAAGGCTTTAACAGTGAAAGCACTAAAGAAACACTGTATAGAACTAGTAGAACTAGAACAGTTATTAAATTGCTATGAGATAGTAATTTAGTGTTTTATTGCCATTATAAAAAAAGAAGTTTTTAAACTGCTTTAATAAACACTTGAGAGATGATGCTTTAACCAGCTATCACAAATACTGTGACGAGGCAGTGGAAATATAACTCCTTACTGCAGATCTGAATTGCCTGAACATTAAGCCATCCTAACACAGGATGACAAAACCGAGAGTACAGCTTTTTGAGTGTTGCCTATATTAGATACCATTTCTTAGATTGTTTAATAGTGATTTGACCTGTGACAATATAATTCCATTGACTTCTTACATGATGTTACTGTTGTGTTTTGTAGGAGAAAATGATGGTTCAGGTCAACTGTGGTAGCTTTTTTTACAGATCAACCTACTTTATAGATCAGATTTATATGGTCCTTGCAATCTTCAGCGATTTATTCTAGAAACAGTAAGGTACCATGCCAGAGAGGCTCAGAAGGAAGATTTGTACAATGGTTTTTATTTCCATTTTATACAAGGGAAACTGAGACCTGAGGAGGTTAAATAAATGGTCAGAATCACACAGGGCATTGGGCAGAAAAGGAAACTCAGCCCAGACCCTGCATGTCTTAAGCTAGAACATCAGCAGCAAGTAACATCCAAGGGGTAACCCAGGTTAGATCAAATTCTAAAGGGTATCATCAGTAGAAAGACATCTTCCAAGAAACACATTTCTGGCAGCCCTTCCCCTACCAGCTTTCTAAGCTTTCAAGCTGCCAAAAATGAATTGCTCTCTTTGACAAAGCTTTTGAATTCTTTCAGGCTGAATCTGCTGCCCCTTCTGGATTCAAGTTATTAACCATTATTTTTATCGACGATGCATCCATCTATCACATACTCTTAAATAAAGACATCTTCTGCTGTTTTCTTTTGCACTTTGAAGCAAACAGAATTGCTTGAAATGTAGAGAGGTGACCCTTCTTTGAGAAGGGCAGGATTTTCAAGTAAATCTTCAGCGTAGAGTACTTCTCAGAGCAGCAAGTTACTTTATTGAAGCACACGATGTAGTGGTTTTACATACCATTTATTTACAGTCGTGTAATGAAATAGCTCTTCTTTGTTCCAGCCTATTTCTAATTTAGTCACCAAGAAATAAAAGAATTCAGAGAATACACCCATCTCTTATCTGGCACAACAGCAATGTCGTATTTTTAATTTTGAATGAGATGTCTAAAAGTGCTTCATTAGCCAAAGACAGGGAGCTGTTATATGGCCTGTAGAAGTTGAAATGTGATAGAAATAAGTATAATAAAGTTACCATAACCAAACCCAACTACAGCCTGCTTCCCTTTACTTCAGTTGGCATAAATTGCCTACAATAATGTAGACATTTTAAGAGGGAGAAGAGAAAATTTCTCATTTCTCTGTCAGCCTTGACTCAGGTACTGATTAGCCAGGATGGGGAAAACTTACCCTTGAAAAACCGATTTTTGACTATTTAAAGTTGCAGTACTGTCTCACTGTTGTTCAAAATCATTTGGGTGCCATTGTGGAGGGAAGTGGGAGAAGTGGGAAGACGACTTGCACCAAAGAAGACAGAAAGAAAGATGCTGCTTTTGTGCACAAGCTTGCCAGTATTTGCCAGAGGGATCAAACAGGCAGAAATCAATGGAGTGACCCACGTGTGCACAGCACCTTTAAAGCTGCTTTTACATGCTCTCTCTTGATGTTCTCTATAACTGGCAGGGTTACATGTGGTAAAATGTTTGCAATGTCCAGTCTTTCCTTGTTCCACCCCTTTCCCAAACAAATGGCACATGGTGGATGGTGCCACGCACTCTCTGAAGGTGGATGCTTTAAAAACAACCCGGGGTTTACGACTGTGCCTTGATTTCTCTCTGGAGTTAAAAATGAAGGTATGCTCAAATGTGTACACTAAATGCAACCATAGGGGTTAAGTTCCTTTGTATTCATACACATGAACAATCCGGTGCACGTGTCATTTTTACTACTTCAAAATAAATAAACAAACAGATAGATATACTCAGACTAGCAAAAGCCCTGAAACCCAGCAACCGTAGCCCTCTACTAATGGTTTGTGCCCAGAAACAGTGTATGTTAACAAGCCTATTTCTGCTGAAGCTTTTGATATTGCTGTTGCACTTGACAACTCTGATACCGAAGTGGCTCAGAAAATGTCTCTGCCGGCCTTGCTAATGCACAAACTGCCTCCTTGCACTTGCAGAAATGCCTCTTGCAAGCACATACTGTGCAAACACGTCAGTGTTTATTAAATCTGGGGCTGAGATGTGGAGCGGCCTCAGTCTCCTCTGATACCAAGGCAGACAATGTTCTACCCCCTGCAGAATCAGCTCTTAGCTGGTAAATAATGCTATATTCTCATTCTTCCTCAAGTAAATTCCCTTTCTCTGGCAATCGCACACTCTTGGAGTGACGCCAGCCTTATCCAAATGTGACTTGCCCTTTGGGGAATTTCCTTGAATATTTTCTCTCGTAGGGAAGAGCGAAGCTCAGAATTATGACACCCTGTATTCATATAAATACCATGAAATGGTTGTTTTCAGTGAACTGCATATCAATCCAGCAAAAAGCCCCACTGCGCAAATGATGTGAAGTGGTTACAATAACAGGTGGCTCTTAAAGGACCTGCAGCTGAAACCCAGACGTATTTATACTTGCTGCTGTGAGGTTTCTGGTGCTCAGCATCTTTTTGGATCACATCGTTATATTAACTGCTCGAGTTTCCTGAGGGTTAAAATATCTGGTTTGGACTTAAGGAGACAAGATGGAAATGATTTGACAATCCAGGGGCAAGCCCAGTCGGTTCCAATAACCTCATCAAGCAAACTAAATATTTAAATTGAAGTACAGATGCTTACTGTGGTAAGAAATTCGGTCTGGACAGGAATTTCACAACTGGTTTTGGTATCTTTGATCTTGGACAAAACGCTAGCGCCCAGTGCCCCAGGCTTGGAGGTATCTCAGCAAGGCCACCTCTGAACCTCACTCTTCACTGAAATATGCTGCTCGATGAGGAGTGGAAATCTAGTTTCCCATGGGGTTGGACTTTGCATCTCTACATTCCTTCCCCTCCCCTCCCGGCGCTCTCATTTCCTCTCTGCCTGGCTGGGCATGCGGCAGAATCTTTTATGCTGTGCTTGAAGCTATGCATGAGCTGACTGGCCGGTGGGTTTTCGCCTCTAGATAAGAGCTAGTCTCAGATAAGAGATTGAAAGTGGTTTTCCCTTTGTGGGCCTACCCTGCGGATGTGAAAGTTAATGTCCGCCTAAAACTTGCAGGATGGCATATCTGAGGGATCTCTGCCTCTGTGAAATGGGACTGAAAATGATCGGTGGATTAAAAAAATTCTCAAGCAGGTCACTGAGACAAGGTGGTAGCATACAGTTTGGTTTCCTTTGCACGCTACTGCTAGAAACAGCTTCTAGAAATTAACTTTTCTAGCTTATGTTTTTTTTAGTGCTTAAACTGTTACGTTCTTCTGTAGCCAAAAACCTCACTCCAAACATGGGATGTATCTACTGCATGGTGTCAGGTGATTCAGATTTACCTTGTGTCAGAAGCAAAAGCAGCAAAACTTAGTTTGGGTGCCTCGGTCTCCACTGTGGCACGTAGCTAAAGCATCATGGTTTGGTGGTAGGTGTCAGCACCACAGTCTAGGGTCCAAAGATGACAGGCTCATGGGGGCTTGAATCCATTCCTTTTCCCTCTCAGACTCTGCTCAGGGTGGGGACAGAAACAGAGACTGGCACATTGCAGAAGACCTGGAGAAGAAAAACGCAGAGATGAAGAACCTGAAACACACAGGATTATCAGGTTCATCAGGGTTCCTGTTAGTCTGTCTGTGCACTGCACCATAAAACCCACTGCCATAAAAAACAATGTCCTGCCATGGCTTCAAAACTTGCTCAAGGTGAGTGCCCCGTGTTTGCTCCTCTCAGCCTGCCCACATGCAGAAAATGACTCCCACCCTTTCTGCCCCACCATGAAACCTACAGGCCCACTCCTTGCCAAGCCACATTAAAATTACTGCCAGCACTGAATCTTTATTGCTTGGATTTAATCCGTGTGTTTCTTTTCCAGCTCGCTCTCCACCCACCCCATAATAAAGGATGGGCAGCATCCTCGCTTTGCTTTCATCCCTTCCCTCCTCCTGGGCAGTCATTCCCAGGGGAGCACCCATGTGCTCCTCATTCAATAAGTGGGGAAGGTGTCCAAATGTGCAATGAAGAAGGAACATGTTCCAGACGCATGAAATGACACTGGGCTTCCTGAAGACAGCAGTGGGCAACGCTCCAGGTGTGGCTAGTCCAGCCTGCCTGGCCTTTGCATCACTTCCACTGCAGTTTCCCTTTGCCAGGCAAGGCCGTACCCAGCAAAGTCTGGGCTGCAGGACAGTTACTAACATTTTAACAAGGAGGGTCCTTTGCTTCCTCGGTTGAACTTTTTCTGTAACCACGTGTTCTCCGTTACTCAGTATTTCTAAGGTTGGGACCAGAGATCTTTCAGAAAACATATTGTCATCCCAGTAATAAGCGAAATTTTAAGAATGATGTTGAAGGTGTTTAGGTAAATTGGGCTTTTCTGGGCTTAAAGTCTATGACTGCAGCATCCTAAGGTCCCATTTCACCCCTTCTTTCTGTTCAACCAGGATGGACAAAAGATGCCGTCTGTGATTGCTGCTAATTCCCCAGTGTCATGCTGGTGGAGAGGTGTTCCCATCCAGGACTCCTGCCATCAAAGAAAGGTGACACGAGCCCATAAAACCCCGCTCTGTTACTCTGGGTTCAACTGCTCTACAAATAGCAATTAAAATTAATGAACCCGATTGCTCAGAGACAACCAGAGGGAAACAGGACATTTTTATCCCTTTTCTCTGCTGGGTTTCTTAGACACAGGGTGGGAACCTGGGTGATCCATGAGCTCTGTTGAGCATCCTCATGTTATGAAGAGATCTGCTATTACAACCACAACTCAGTGATAGGGAAAAATAAATTATTTGGGATATTTTGAGGAAACAGCTGACAGAAGAGCGATGAGATATTCTTTTTTCCCCTCTGGTGATAAATTTAAAGGCCAAAGAAGCAGAAAGATAAACTGTAAGAAAGACTCACAAACTTCATTGTTCGTTTTGATAATATTAAAAAGCTGCAGATCAACGAGTGCAAAAGCAGAACATGCTCCTTTCGATACAACTCGCAATGAAATTGGACATGTGCTTGTAGGTGCTAATGGCTGCCAGGAGGCAGGTTCTGATCTTTCAGTTGTCATACTGTGGATTAAAACTGATGGATGGATCTAGCGCACTAGAATAATTCTGACCCCATGGGCAGAACCAACCCAAAATGCTGGGAGACCTCTCAGAAAATGGCTGCCAGTGATTAATTTTAAGGGTTATCAGCAAAAATGATGGAAGGAAAAGGCAAAGAAGGTGATGATCCCTGGTGATCGGGATCTTCAGAGGGAGTGGGGAGCATGGGCTCCTCGAGGCATGGAGCTGGCTGGGCAGGCAGGACTGGAAACCGGGAACAAGGAAACTGCTGCTGTGTTTTCCTGCTGCGCGGGGACTCTGTGAATAGAGATGATCACACTGTGGAAACATCCTCCTCACTTCCCCCAGCACACCAGCAAAGCTCTGAATGTGTAGGCTAACACCTATGCTGAAAGGTGGAAATTGGATTTTTTTCCAAAACTCAAGCTGAGAGACTAAACTTTATTTCCCGTACACTTTATTTCAAGAGTTTGAAAGCATCTGAGGGCAGACTTGTCTGAGCTGCTCTGCTTCATTTTGAGCTGCTGCTGGTATTGGTGGTAGGATATCCTCCAGCTGTGTGCCAGCAGCCCACAGGTACAACATTTCCTGCGTCCAGGTCTACCTCATGGATAGGAAAAACTAGAACCAGTACAGAATCTCATCTGCAGTCTTAGTACTCGTGTGCAAAATGCTTCTTTGTAACTGTTTCAATAGGCAACAAGGGACAGCTATGTGGCTTTTTGATGTAAAAAGGCACCATATTTCATTACGTAAAATGTCAGCTTTCGGAGAGCAACATCACACGAGATAACCCATATTTCAGTGGCGACAGTTAAGTGATGCCTTATAAAATGCAGGTTTTGTTTCAAACTGCATTCTTCAGCATAGGCTGAAAGAGTTTACTCTGAGTGAGGGGAAAAGGTGTGTATCAAAGGAATATTGGGAAAAAAGTTGCTGAGTTAAGATCAGTTCAGTAGACATACACATTCTAGCATTCCCATAGTAAGAAACAGATTATTCAGTTTATTTACTGAGGTATTCGGGAGGAAAAAAAAAAAATTCTTGCTTTTCTGCTTCTGCATTTATTGTTTATAAGTTCAGAACAACACAGGAGTCTTTCAGCACTGGCGCTGTAAACAAGCACCCAGGAATCACACATCTTCTCAGCTACAGCAAGTACCAAGTCAAGGTTTCCCTGGGATATTGTTCTCCATGGAGGATGCTCTGGAGCAAGTCTGACTTTCTGCAAAACCTCTGTGCTTACAGCTTTAAAGAACACATTGTTTAAGGACCAGTGGAGATTGTCTCGAAAAAAACCAATAACCATCAAGCCAAAGAGGTCATAAGGCTGATGAAATGAAATTTTATTATACAACATGTGAGATTCCTTTTATTTTGCTCTAAACCTCTTCAGCATTAGATAAAGTTTTCTCAGCTGAGGCATCTGGCTGTGAAACAAATTCCACAGGAGATTAGGTGAAACTGAATTTTGCCATCTAAAGGAAAAACCTGCAGTCCTTTGTTTCACAGAAAGCCTGCTAGAAGAACAACATTGCTTGTATCATTCTTTGGTTTAGTCTCACCAAGCAACCAAAAACACTCAACCAAAGCCAATAAATCGACAACCTTATCCTGAGAACGTTTTCTTTCTCTGAAAAGGAAGCAGTGCCTAGGACTCCATGAGAGCCATCCAGGAACTTGTCCATATCCATCGTACACAGAAGGAGCTCAGATACTGGGTGTAAGAACAGGAGGTAAGCTGATTAGAAGGCACTCAGTGTAGATATATGGTGTGATGCTGCTTTAGTGACCTACAGGCCAGTTTGTAATCATGATGCTATCGCTGCGTGACTACAGACAGAGTTCCTCTGTGAGACCTTGGTCACGTCCAGGTGCTTTCCCAAAGAGTGGTGGGATGTGAGTTTGGTACATGGATCACAGAGGGGGTCTCTCACTGTTACGATGATTTTTAAATCAAAGTGATAGAAATAGAAGGCTGGAAAAGCCCTACCTAGTCTCATACTGTGCTGTGGCAAGGTCCAGTACAGTAGGTCCTCTTTAACCAAGCTGGGGAAAAGACAATGGCCTCTGGAGGTGAACAACATGGGCCTCTAATGCCACAGCCCCTGTCATAGGGGGCTCATAGGAGATGCAGTGTCTGGGCTCAATATTTTCTAACTGTTTTCACTGACATGTAAATACATCCTTCCCTCAACCCACAAACGTGTGGGTTCACTCTCCTGTAGAGAAACCTTTTAGAAAAATGAACTTGCTATTAAAATGACAGCTTGTTGGACAGCAAAGACAAATTAGTGCTAGTTGCAGAATAATTACATTGACAAATTGCTTGAGTTGTATAATGGTAATGTCAATGAAAAGCCCCAGGTCCTCAGGAAAACTGTAGCAATATGGGAAAAATGGAGTGAAAACCAGGACTCCAAAGTAAGTTTTGGAAATGTAAATAAATCAATAGTTCAGTGAATCAAGGTAATAAGAGAACAGTGGAGAACAGGAGGGCAGCTTTAAACTCTTTGCAGGGCTGACTCGCACGTGAGCTGTTCCTTTGACTTCAGTCTATCACTAATGTCACTAAGTAGCATTTCCAGAATTGGGAACTAAATGCATAATTAAGAACCCCTTGAAACTGAAGAACCCATAAATTTTAACCTCCCTGGCACAGAGACTATTATTTCAAGAACAGTAACGACTAGCAGATCTCTCATTTTTTAACTGCAGTTATAACAACAGTTCAGTATATAGATTCCTTACATCATTGTGTGTGCAATGGGAGACCACAAATACTCCGGCGAAGCGGTAAAACCATATTAAGTTTTCCCAGCCCACCTTGGCATCTTGAAGGCAGAACTTGAAGGTAACTGTGACCTGCACAACTCTCCATACAGCCTTTTATTGACTTTATGGCTCACAGAGAAAACTACAATGCTGCTGAAACTGGGCCGGTTCAAAAGAAGAGCCTGGGAAAGCACTGCAGCGATCTGCACTGTTTATGTAGTAAGGATTTATAAATATCATTCCTGCAAAAGGTGAAAAACTTTCGGAGTATAAATAATTTCCCCCCCAAAGGATATTGAAGTGTATTGCCATGCTTTAAATTAACAAAGAGATAAATTAAAGTTAGTTTGTTCAAGTGACTGAGTTTATTTTCTTAGGGATGAGGTGGAACATTTTAAGTAATTTGATTCAAGTAAGGGCAATAAACTTAGTTGTAGGTCTTCACAGCAGTCAAATTACTTTCCTCTCCCTTTTGCTCCAGTTCATACAAACGTTCAAATCCACACCAAAGTGGCAAGTTCATTTCTAAAACAACCTACTGGCTCAGCACCTACTTGTAAGTTAAAAACAAGGTGTGGTAGCTGAATTCAGTTCAAAACCGTACAAGTAATTCATTTTCCTGGGCACTAGTATTTACTTGCAGGTTTTAAAAAAGACCCTGACCCACGCAGTTTATAAAAGCTTACCATCCCGCACTGTGAATTTTCTTTAATATGGAAAAATGGATTTAGAAAAAATTATCTGGATGGCCCTTATTTTCTGAAGTGTAAAAGGAAAACATTTATGTTTCTATAATGAGAGCATGGGAATTAAATGCTGTGATGTCAGACTAAGTACTATTACTTTAGCTCCTGTACGGTTGAGTGATTTTACTATAATAGTTTCTCATAATAATGCTTTTTATCTGTAATACATAGGGGATAGAGAGACTGACAGAGCTGTAATCTTTCTTTCAGAAGCATGGTGTTAAAAGAACAGGGGCCAAGTGAAAATATAATTCTGAAAGGAAGATAAAGACGGCTCTATATAAGACTGAAATAAGACATGTCATCATTTCTAGTGAAAGATGTTAGTTCTGAAAATAATGCCATATATTAGGAAGAGATGTCACATGAAGTCAGCTTTGAATTTATACTACAGGGCCTAGAATATATTTGTTTATGGCAAAAGGCTGCATTCAATTGCGTGAGTTTTGTATAGCCCCTACTCTTGCCACTGCTATTTGCTGTTTATGCAGTGCTCTATGTGCTGAGCATTGAATGCATTTATGAAGACTAGGGCCCTGCCCCAAAAAACTCACCATTTACTAGACCACATCACGAACAAACATGTTCTCCTGGTTTCACAGCTGCCTGCGTGTACACGCAAAGCTCCTCGGTGTGCACCAAGGCAAACCAAGCCTGGAACAGCTTCAGCATAGAACCATGGAATGGAACCACTCATCAGGACAGGCTGAAATTGGTGCCGCCTTCCGTTTCTCTCCCAGAACTCTTGATCTGTCTTTTCCGTGACCTTTTCAGCATGTATGGTCATCGATGAATGAAAGGCAAATACACTGGTGCCCCTGAAGTATAGCCTGACCCACCATTGCTACCACACAACGCCGTCAAAATTGTAACGCTGAGGTAATATTTTATGCTGACGTAAGTTACCACCAGGTTTAATGTGCTTGTATCTGTTATTTTTACATCATGCCTCCCAGTCACATCAAAAGCTACAGCATTTCCATCTTTCTGGGGCCCGCACATGCGGTTGCGTGCTGTGGAGAACGACCTGGGGAAACAGTGGCGACTGCAGCAGTGGTTTATAATTGGCGGGCAGGCGACGATGGCAGGATGAGCGGCCTGCCTGCCATGGCTGATGGGAGCGTGGCTACAGGAGAGCCTCCCTCGGCCTAACCATGAGGCCAGCACCTCAGGAGCCATTTGCCTCAGGGGCTCTTCAGGGGAACACAAGGCCCTCATCCACCAGCCCGAGAGGTGCATCCTCCATTTCCGGCCTGCCTCGCCCGGGCTTTGGGAAAGGCGAAGCCCACACAAAGACGGCTGCACCGAGCAACACGGCAGCCTGAGCCCCACTCCCCGAGGGAACGGCTGCGGCCCCTTTAAGGCGCGGGTCACGTGGTGCTCGCCGGTTCCTGGGCGGCGGTGTAGTCCCTTGACCGGGGTGGCAACGTCGGCCGGCGGGGCGAACGGCGGCGGGGGGGACTACAGCTCCCAGCGGGCACCGCGGCGGCGGGTGAGCTCACCGGCCGCGCCCTGTCGGGCTTCGCAGTGCACGCCGGGAGTTGTAGTCCACCCGCAGGCCTCGGAAGCAGGCCGCGGGGCGGAGCGGGGACTACGCATCCCGGCGTGCCCCGCGGGGCGGGTTCCCGTCAGCGCAAGGGGGAGCCCCCCGACGTAAAGGGGGATCACTTTCCCCTTGTGTCCGCCATATTGGACGGTAACTCTGGTCAGCGGCGCTGGGGCCGACGGAGTCCCCGTTGCCGTGACAGTCGGTGCGCTCCGCTCCTCGGCGCCCGGGGTGGTCCGTGCCCCGGCCCTGCCCGTCCCCTCCGCTCCCGGGCGCTAGCGGCGGCCCCGCGCCCCTTCCCCTCCTCCTCCTCCTTCTTCTTCTCCTCCTCCTCCTCCCCCCGCTCCCTCCTCCCTTGCCCGGGTGTCAGGCACCATGAGTCCGGCCGACGCGAAGCGCGGAGCCAAGCGCCGGAAGAATAAGCGGGGCGGCGGCCTCAGCAGCACCGGCGGGCCGGGACCTAGCGGCGGCGGCGGCGCCGGCGGCCTGGCCAAGGCCGGG
>VYZM01015403.1:143021-173888 GCA_013398915.1 Dromas ardeola
TTGCTTTAAAGAAAGGGTTTATATAGTTCACCTTTTTCCAAGCTTCCGATATCTCGGGCATCCTCCATGAGTTTCCAAAGATAGGGTTATTGATTTTGAGAGGGTTCAGAGGATTTCCTGAGCAACTTGGTTAAATGTTATCGGATCTAGCCAGCTTGGGAAAAAATGAAAGTATAGCTATTTCCAGTAATAGGTTGATTCTGGGTGGGTGTTTTTATCCATTTATTTGTGCTAATTGTTCTAGTCACCTGCTTGTAGTTGATCTCTTTAGTGAGGACTTGTTCTTCATTAACCTGTTTTCCCTCTTCGTTCAGTAATGGACAGATTCTCTTATTAGTAGCAGTGTACTGATAGAATGATTTCTTAGTAGCCTAAAGCTGTTTTGTAAGAATTACTTCATTTTGTGCCTTTAGCTTTTTCAGTTTGCCCCCTGTATTCTCTTGCCATTGTTATGCTTGCTGTTCCCTTTCGATGTGCTTTTTCTGAGTCATTATTCTTTTGCTGTTTTCTATTCTCTTGCTGTGCTTGGTTTTCTTGTGTGTGTTTGTATCTATTCTGTCATTTGAGAATTAGCTCTTCCTTGTCTTAGACTTGCCTTCTGCAAGTTCTTATTTAGTGATGTTAAATCTGTCTATTGCTGTTCTTCTTCCCTTTCCCTCTTCAGTAACCATTGACTTGACGGTTCACTTCCAACAAAACTCTCTCATTGTTTACTGTCAACTACTTCTTTCTTGCTGGCTACAGCTAAAGGAAGAGTCCCTGGGTGCTTTCTATATTTTAAAAAAGTAAGTTCCTTGAACTGTCGCTGGAGTTCTGCTGTTCTGTTCCTAATGGATGCCTAGGTTCTTGGTATCTCCTTGTAACAAGAAGCCCTGTGCTTTTCTTGACTCTTCTACCTGCTCAGCAAAGGTATCATCTGTCTGTCTGCTATTTTTGATGGTCTGTAGTAAACTTGCAGCTTGATAGCACTCATCTGCTTTTCTCCTTTTATTATTTGTAGACTTCCAAGATGCCTCTCTGCATTTGTGATGCTTACATCCTTTAGATATAGGACATAACACTCCTTAGCGCTTGGATTTGGTTTTTATTTTGGTTTTTGTTATTTTTTCCCTGTGAACTGACTGTATCCTCTTTCTGTTTAGTATTCCACCTGGACTCTTATAGAGTAGGTCATAGTTGTGATCACATTCAAAGAATTCTAGCTCCTTTTCTTATGCTTCATACATTAGTATGCATACCTCTTAAGACTGATGGATTGGTTGCTTGTTTCTTATGAACTTTGTGTGAATGATTACTTGCTCTTACTTTTAGACTCTTGTTCAGGTTGCCCTGGCATATCATCTTTGAACTCCTGATGTTTTGCTAGTGATCTGAATGTAAAATATTTTTCACTTAAGTTAACGAGCAGGAAGAGTTTCTTTTGTCTTCTATGTTCTCACCTTATGAGCATGTGGAACCTCATCCACATGATCAGACAAGCCAAAGTTGTCCTGGTAGCATTTTCAAACTCGTGGGGTTGTCTGCAGAATGAATTTGCTCCCGACAGTGTTAAGATATGGAGGGCTGATAGGGAGCTTCTTACTCAGTCTTGGTCATTGTTAGCAGTATTACTACTACACATGTGGATAAGCAGCCATGAACAGTAGTCGGCATGATGAATGAACATTGAACAGCCTTCTGCGACACCTGCAGGGTGGTACACATCTGCCTGTTGATTAGACATGATATGTCATTTCTGCTCCTCTTAGGAGGTGCTCCAGACAGTCACTTTTGTTTTCTTGGGTCTGAAGGAGGCAAAGAACAACTGAAGCAGTGTGCAGCCCTAGGTGGGGCCAGCAGACAGCTTGTCCTCTCTGTCTTTTTCTCTCATACAGCTGTTTAGCTTGCTTTTGTGTTTGGCAGTCTCTTCATAGATCGCCTCAAAGATATCACAATCACAGATGTCTCAGCTCAGCTGCCTCCTGCCTCTCCCTAACACCACCCCCACCCCCAAAAACCAAAGCCCACACCCCAAACCTCTTTCTAAGATAATCTGTAATGAAGAATTTACTGCACTGGAATGTTTTCCTTGTGATCTTCCTCAGTATAAGAAATACAAGCAACTCTTCCTACAAATCCAGTTCAGGACTTAGGTTTGGCTCGCTCTCTGAATATAAGCTTCATGTCTTTGGGTCAGGGAACATTTGAGATGAGAGTTTTGGAAATGCCACTTTCCCTTTTTGTTCTGGTTATGTATGTTGGGGTCATGGTTGGCTTCCTGCTGTTAGCATCCCTGCTTTTTGGTGAGGGGTAGCTGAGTAGGCTCTCCTGGACTGTCTGATCTCCTCTTAAGTTGCAGCAGTAAATCAGATGTTTGGGTCAAAGGACTTCAAGTTTTACATATTTCCTCAGTTAATTCAGTAAATTTCTGGTCTGTCCCATAGTGCTAGTTGAAGCACACCATGTGTTATGTTTCAGCAGTGTATTTCATGTGGCTATAAGAAACTTAATACGTGATGTGATGTATGCATGTACGGTGGACATCTAGAGCTGGGCAGTTTGGGGATAATGAAGTGCAAGGACTGAGGTAATCCACTGTGGATATTAGCTTAACTTGTGGTTTTATTAACTTTGTAGTGATTTGTCACGAGTGAGTATGTTTAACCCTTTACCAGTTACCAGGTGAGGTCATTTCCTTGTAACGCAATTCTTGGAGTAGGGCATCTACAGTTGTATTGTTGAAGCCACATAGTCAAGTAATTAATTCCTAAATGTTGTCTTGCGCATCTTAAAATTGCCTTTGAATTAATGCTTCTTACTGTTCATGAGGAAAGTGCTGGTGAGTTTGGGGGGTTTGTTTTGCATAACCCTATTAATTTTACATATTTCTGTTCAGGACTGAAGCATAAACAACAGATTAAATCTTTAACAACTCTCTGCTAGGAAAAAATGTATATGCATGGTTGTTACCTGTCAGGGCTAGTTGAGAGAGTTTTAGGGCATTTTAACTACCTGCTCAGAACACTTTTGGCCTCTGTACTGGGGAAAGGAATTGCTTGAATCATCTTCGTTATTAGTTTTTGGTATTTTTTTTTAGCACATGTGGCTGCATAATTACAGGAAAAAATGTTAGACATCTTTCTAGTACAGGAAAGGCAGAATCCTGGTAGGAGGTGGATTGGCTCTGTTCTGCTGTGTCATATTTGGCTACAAAGAAGGGAAGGATTGCATGTGGGATATGTGCTTCTAAAGAACTTGTGATGTGTGTAATTAAAACAAAATCTCCTTCCCTCTCTTTTCCCCCTGGAGAGCCTGGGTTCTTGATGGCTGCACATCTGGGTATTGCACACCCAAGTCTTTCTTCAGTCAAGTCTAAGCTTGTCCATGCTTAAATTAGTTCTGTTATTTTGTATACCTGCTGCCGTTTAGCTTGTCAACTAGGGAATAGCATTTAAAGCTGTGCAGAAAACTCTTTAAATATAATTAATTACTATGCTTTAACCAGTAAAAGGCATGATTTCCTCCGCTTCCCCTTATGGTTTAATATTAAATTTGATTTTAATTTGGTTTCAGGTTTTCGAATTTGCTTTATCTTGCAAATTGTCCATACCTTTACACAAAACTTAAAATACTCAGTTTTTCTGCTCTTTATTTTAAATGCAATGTCAAAAGATATGTGAGAGACTTACAGAAACTACTGCAGCAAACAGAATTAAAGAAAACACCCAGAAGACAAAGGCAGCTCGTATTGCAGTTGAATTGCAAATAAATCTGGGCAACTGCAAAGCTTTTTCATGTGAATGGTGATTAAAATGTTAAGTGACTGCCTATCTGTAGAAATACCATAAAATGCCTTTCATTAACTGATTCAACTTCAGTTGAAATAGATCTTCACTATCCCTGTCTTCAGTTCTGCTTCACGTTCTTCATGCTGTGACTGGTAGTCTTTTACTTCAGTTGGAATGTATTCTAGGACATTTTACTCTGCTTTCCCTGTCCTCAGTTTAATTCCTGTTTTCTGCCCACCCCCAGTGCATTCATGGAGAGAACTTCATTGCTTCGTTGAGCTAAACGAACCAGGCCTTTTGCTGATGACCCTGTTTGGCTGTCACCATGTCTATTCCAGTTAGTCATTTCTTGAAGGTGGTTGACCAAATGAGGTCTCCTCCAGAGGGCTGTGAAGCAGCACTAATACTTTCCAGTGTTTCTTGAAAACAGTGCGATGCATAGTGTTGTCATGTTTCCTTGTTGGAGCCTTAGGGCTGAACATAAGGTATTGGTATAACCAAATCCGTCTCCCCAGTCACTTCCAAATCTTGATTGAGAATTAATCTCAGAAAGGATGTTTGGATGCACATGTGTCATGAGACACTTGTGCGCGTCTCTGACTTTTTTTTAATGTTCCATTAAGATGTGAAATTTCTTGATTTGCATATGAGAATGGAAAAATTCTGACAATTGGAAATGTAAAGTATAAATAATTATTTGAATATGATGGAAGGGAAGGGGTTACAGAATTATCAGTACAAATCATTAAATATACATGTGCACAGTGATGATACTTAAAAAATAACCAATTTCTAATAACGTGTTTTTCAATTTACATGCAGTACCTCAGATCGAGGCAAAGCAAAATACAAAGGAGATAGGGGTATTAATTGCTTCTGTCTTAAATACGAATAAATGGTCTTATTTAGACAAGTAATTGGTTGTACAAATATAGGCATGCTGTAGTTTCTTGGTAACACAGTTTAAGAGCTGAGAGCCTCATACTTATCGTAGTTTGGGGTTTGTTCTGTTTTAACACAATTTTCTTTAAAAGAAGAATGAAGGTATAGTTACAAACAAGATGAGCACAGACTTATGTCATGGTTTGCAGCCTTCTGATTTGTATTTAATTTTTGACTTCAAAACATAGGGCTTTGATTCTTTCTGTCTTCACCATTTCTTTGCTGAAGTGTCATTGTTTTGGTATGCAAAGTAAGCTGTAATATTTCTATGCTAAATCCCGTTTTAACTTAAGCTTAAATGTAGATTATTCTTAAATTATTATTTTTAATGACCAAAAGTAATGTTCTGTTTTATTCTGGAAATGAATTTTTCCTCTGTTTATGATGCTGTGAGGAAATGGCTCATCAGCTGAGGCTGCCCATTTGTACAAATAGAGATGCTGTATTCACAAAGTGAAATTTGACAGTTGGATAGAAGTGCAGCTTTGGGCTTCTGTTTTTTTTTTTTTTTCCCCCAAGGGCGATATCTTTCATTTATTGCAATAGTGTGAATTTCAGTATGGTAGATGAGATATATTTTTCTAGCATGTGTTTATGTATTTAAGCATGGTATAAATTGTGCTTCGGATACTTCTAGTTTCCCGTAAGATGAGACAGATGGGTTTAGGTTCAAAGGAAGATAAAATGGCAAGATGGGACTTGCAAGCATAGGCACTTTTCATGGCATCAGGGATCTGTTGCATTCTCCTGTAGTGATCCTTTTCTGCTGGAAGGCAATTAACCATTAACCACCAGAGACTTCAGTCAGTGCAGGTTCACTATGGCATTAATAACCGTTGCTTGGAAGCATGTGTCTTCTTGAGAATGAATGTATGCAGGGCCATGGGGATGGCTGGAGAGTTTTATCTTCAGGGTTGGGGTAGCACTGCATGTAGTGTTTGCTGCTTTTGGAAAAAAAGTAAGGGTGGCTTCAGCTTGTTAGCTTTCAAATGCAATATAAGTATTTTTGTTCCCAGATGATGTGGATCTTCCAGCTTTTTGTCCTGGAAAACCTGCAGTTACTAATTGTAAATGGGTATATTGCTAGTGGGTTACAGGGTATCATGGTAATGCTGTTAACCTTTTTGTGTTGCCTTGGAAGAAAGTGTGAAATTGATAAAGCTTCCAGAGGATATGATGGCTTGGAAAGGGATAATAAGAGCGCTCAGCTGATTGAAGAAACCCAGTATTTGTTCATATGCTACAAACAAACAGTATTCATGCAGTTGTTGCCAAATTTCATGTGACTTACCTAGATAGATAGATTGACCTTTGGGGTGGCTGTGCTGATGGCCTGTGCCTAGCTGCACAATATGTTGTGTGTTTAAAAAAAAAAAAAAAAAAAACAACCACCAAACCAACACCACCAACGTAGCCTGGTCCTTGAATGTATTCAGTGTATTCACAGTGGTATCAAATGGAGGAGTACGGAGGTTATTTGGTATCCAGCAGGGGTTTCTTCCTGAATACCAGTTCTTGCGGCTACCGAGTAGGAAGAATCTTGCTAATATTCTGTGTTCCTGACTTCCAGGGGCCTTTTTTCTAACTCTTTCCAGTTCCTCAGAAGGTAAGGAATAAATGGCTCATCAGATAGAGGCATCTGAATGCATAACAGAAGAAAAGTGATGATGGAGAGTAAACAAAAATAATGAAATTTGCTAATTGATTCTCAGCCCAGATGAAATCTGTTTGAGGTGGTTTTCTATTTGCAATCTTTAAATAGGGATTACGCTAGATCATACCCTCTGAAAAAAGCATCCAAACAGGAATTAATTCAGGAAGGTCTTTGCCCTGTGTTAATAGAAATTTCATGACATCTTGTGCCGGGCAGTGCTTAGATATTTTTATGGAGTATAGCTTATGTAGGTTTGTTTTTAGTGTTGGAATTGAACTTAGAGTGTCTATACAGCACAGCAGGACTTCTGGTAAGGTCTGGACACTTCATTCTACAAAGCAACTGCGTATTTCTTTATGATTGCTTTTTTTTCTTAGGGTATTATTTGATAGTGATTAGTTGTCACATCACACTTTTTAAAAAAAAAAAAAGGTGGGGGGCGGATTTTATTGCAGTGGTTGAGGTAGAAATGAATATACCCATCTGTAAATTTCATGGAATGAATAATTTAAGTCTGCATCGTTCAAATTAAGGTCCAAGGAAGTAATTTGTCCTTGTTTAATAAAACAAAATAGATTAAAAACCTCTTACTTGAGCATAATCTTGCTTTAACTTCCAGTTAAAAAATTATGCGATTGTAGATCATTCTGTCTTATAATGGGATACAGATCGGAGTTTCATCTTTTTAATTGTGGTTTATGAATGCTTCCAAGTTCCTGTGGAGATCATAGTCTTTCTGGGTGTGCTAACGTTTTCATATTGTGGCACTATAACCTCTGAACTCCTTATTTCCTAACAGGTGCTCATTTCCTGAAGGATGTGTTTTAGATTGATTCAGCTAAAAGAAAAATTGAGTGTGCTATTGAAGAATGCGTGGGAGGAAGGGCACAGAATATAGATGTTGCTCCCTTAAAACTTATTACAGAATAACAATATCTGCGTTCCTTTGAAAGTACTAGTTCAAAGTTGCCTTTTTGAGGTATTACTGAAAAAAACTTTCCAGGGATAGTTTCAGGCACCTTTATTTGCAGCATAGCTCACTTGATTTAAGATGGCTGTGTTCCTGAGTCTAGCTTTTTGTCAATCATGATTTAATGGGTTTGTGGTTTGTGAATTTAAGTAGCTGTTTAGACTTTAGTTTCTTCTGAGTATTGTGCTAGAGTAGAATTGTATCTTGGCTCTGAGGACCCAAAGGAAAAAAGATGCTGCAGGTAAGTAATCAGTTCTGTGTAAATCCTGCAGAAGTGTTGCTTTTACCTATTTTCAGAGGATCCGAGTCCTTAAAGAACAAGAAGTAGAAGGAGGACTGGTTTTCTTCCTATTCTGCATTGTTCAGTGCAGTTTGACTTCCTTCCTCCCTGCTCTATTTTTTGAGGCATTTGTGTGTGTCTGGTCATACTGAGAACAAAACAAAACCTTGATTACATATACTTTTTGCACTGACTTTTAAAAGTTATCTCTGTATTTAATCCAACAGGTGCTAACAGTGCATGACCAGCACTTTTCCAAAATGTGGGGGGAAAAACATGCCTTTAACTTTCTCGAACTATTAATATTATACTTTATGTTGAAAAACGAGGCTGTGTACACCACCTTTGAGCCTGTAAATCGTTTCATTTTGTAAAAATTCTTTGGCACAAGCTCCTGTTGGCCAAGTGACTTAGACTTCAGTTTTAGCAGGAGGTAGTAGAGACTTGTCATCTTGGTTTTGTTTTAGGGTATCTCCCAAAATGGGTGAGACAGGAACAGCCTCCCCACCCACCCCCAGCCTCAGCCTTGAATCATAAGCCTTGCTAAACCAGAAGGTATTGGTCTTTTTGAACAAGTCCAGTATATGCCTGCAGTTTACACTTTTAGTAATTCCTCTCCCTAGATTGAACATCTATAACGATAAAGGCTTGAACTGGAAAAAGTATTTCTTTTGAAATAGTTTCAGTTTCTGTTAAACTCTTTTGACGTTTTGACTTAGTATCAAAGGTCCTAAGGGATTTCGCTGTTGGAAAGGACGCAAATCAGGTTTGTGATCTTGGGGGTGTGGGGAGAAGAATAATTTTGTTGAGGTTTTGAGTCAATTCATAGTAAGCTTGCTTTGTTTTCCATATGCAAGATAGATTGAGCTTTCTAGATTAAGCCTCCCCACCCTCAGTTTGTCAGCTTATTTGACATCAATTTATTTTAGGAATAGCTTTTACTAAGCTATGGAAATACAGCGTTATGTTTACTTAAATCCAAGTGGTAAGTTTTAATAATATGACTTGTTGAAGAAGGGAAGCCTTCAGAGAACCTGTCTTGCAGGTTAGTCAAATTCTGTAATGGAGTGATTTTACTTACTAAAGAAAACACTGGAAGTCAGTGTTAATACATTAAAAAGAATAAAATTGCAGTAGAAGTGTCACTAAAATTACTGAAGTTTTATAACTTCAGTTCACTCACATTGATCATATGTGAATAATGAGGAAAACTACAAACAAATAAACTATTTGTTATATTGGCTAAAGAGGGATTTATCTGGATCTCACAAACTATTTTAGCAGTAGCACAAGTCAAAAGGGATAGAAACCATTTTGCTTGTAAGAATTTTCTGTAGAGATGCTTGGATAGTGAGTACCTAATTTTGGATTAATGTGATGCCAAATATATCTTAAAAACTTGTAATAGATTTTTCTTAATATGTGGTTCCTAATATGAAGTAATATCATGCTTCACCTTTTGGAGAGCTAAATGAGTGACCCACTTGACAAAAGCCTTGTTAGCTCCTTGAACAAGTATTTGGGTTTGTAAATGAGTGCAACACCGGTGCTATCTGCTTGGCATTTTCCTGTCTTTTGCTTGTCTTTACAAACAAAACGAGTGTGAAATCTCAAGTTAGATGAATCATCTTTTCCTAGTGCCAGCATTGTCTCTCTTCCTCCTTCCCCCTTCATAGGTTATTTCCTGTGGTTAGCCCTTGAGTACATAATTCCCGCTGGCTATGCATGATGGAGGGAGCGTGACATGATGGGCTGGCGTGCTCTACAGTCACAAGATTTCCAACCTGCCCTATCCAAATGTATACACACAAGGTCATACATAAATCAGTTTGAGTAACAGGCTGTTGGTTATTGTAGCTAGTTTATATTTCTTACAGCTAACATGGTTTTCTGCAGCAAATCTGCTGCCACAAATGTCCTTGTGACGGGGGGGTGTGTGCTTAGCTCCTTGGCTGTCGAGTGGAGTTTTAGCTTATTTCTATTTCAGAACAGAAGGTTAAGGTTAAACATTTGACTGAGCTCTCTGGTATGATATTAATGATTTCTGTTAATTATGATAGCTATTGAACATAAATATGCTGTGTATTAGATACCAGCATAAGTAAGGGTTGAGTTGACATGTTAGCTATATTGGTGTGCAGTGCTTTTTGCCATCCTGAGGCTCTGCCAGGTTTCTCACTAACGCTTTACTCTTGGCTGTTGTTCAACTTCTGGCAGCTTCTCTTTCTCCTGCTACTTAATTATTTCCGATCTAAAAGGTAGTTTATCTGTATTTGAGAGTAATATTCAGATTTTGTATTTCAAATTTTGGGTATCAAGAGAGTCATAAAAGCCTTGTGATGCTCCTTGGAATGCTTGTTCTTTTGCAGCCTTCACTTTTCTATATCCCTGTTAATTGATGTAAAGGTTTAAAAGTTCTCTGATATTGCATGTAGTTCCAGTAGCTTTCTTAAGGAGTACCAAGGGATTGACTTCTTGCATCACTGATGTTTTTCTTCGTTGAAAAGTTTTCCTATCTCAAGAGTGTGGACTTCACTGGAATAATACAGGCTGGACTGGGAAGGGATACCTTAGGAGTTTCTGAGTATTAATGCCCAAAATAGCATGCTTTGAAGAAAGGATTAAAAGTCTGCAAAACTAATCAGTTGGCCAGATCAAGTGTTAGCTTAATGTGGATATTTAAATTTTAATTATTATCACCTTGTCTTTGCCTTCTCTGGTTTCTATTTGGTACTTTGGCATCCTTAGTAAAAACAAGGATCTTCTTGTGTAGGAAAGCTTCACAGCTTTCCCTGTCGGTGCTGTTTACAGCTAATCAAGACTCACTTGTCCTGTCAGTGTGTCTCCTGTAATACTGAGACTCTCTGGCAAGCAAATGTGTTAAGTATAACTGCGTTCTGTTCAGTGTCACTAGAGATGTGTGATTATCACATAAAAAATTTAGATGTTTATAATGTCAATTTCTTAAGCAAAACACTCCTGCTTCTAAATAGGGAGGGAGGGGGCTACTATGGTATTTTGTTCATCTTTTATTGTTATAGTTAATAATCGGAGGTCTTTATTCATATACACACACCACCACCTCCACCCCCCAAAGTGTGTTTCACTACTGCATCATGCTAAATCATTACTATGTTTGGAAGTAGGAACCTCCAAACTTTCAACTGTTGCCGATCAAACATTTACCAATTTCCAAACTACTGCTTAAAAGCTCTTTGGAAGTAAATTTTGTGTAACTGGTGCAAAGAGCATTTTTTTCTTTAAAAAAATAATAATAAACTCTGATAGCTGCTTGAGTTTCTTGAGCATTGCTGTGCCAGTGGACCTAAAAGTGTGTTGCATATTGCTGATTATTTTCCAGCCTGTTGTTGGGCATGTTAATTTTGCATTCTCCTTACTCTAGTGCTAGGAAGAACAACTCTTATATTTAGTCTTTTTTAAAATACGATTTTAGTATGCTTTTCTTAAAAGGACATGTCCTCTTACTGCAAAACCTCTAGTACTTTTGGGGGTTATTTAACAATGAAAAATAAGAGATCTTTAGACTTCCATCTTGTATTAGAAAAATTTCCTCTTCACCTTCCACTGTGGTGTCAGACTTTCATGACCATGGACAGGGACCACGAGTCACCTTGGGCCAGCCCAGTTCCCCGGCATGCTGTGTCAGAGGACACTCGTACATTTCTTGGCCATGTCGATATTGACCATAAATATACCCATAGCTACAGGAGTAAGGTGGTCATCCTCTCTGAGAGGATTCCCTAATATAGTTCTGGGTGATTGTTCATCTGATTCCAAGACCTCCCTGGACCATTTTTTTCAGTGCTGGACCACCCTTAACAACAACTACTTTCATGAAAAAATGGAATACACTGTTTTTTGTAGTGCAGGTAATGTTCAGCTTTATTAGGCATATGCTTTGTTTTGCTTTGCTTTTGCAGTAGTTGGTATCTTGCAGGGCTTAACAGTATTTTGGTGGATGAGTTTGGGCTTGCTTTCATGTGGTGCATGGAACTGATCTGTCCAGAATGTAGTGAAGACAACCTTTTTTGTGAGAAACCAGATAGTACTTTGCTTAGTCTCTTGGATGGGTACTTCCAATGCCTTAAAAAATGTTCATGGATTTCTTAAAGTACAGCAGATGAAAAATAATCTGAATATTGAAATACATGAAATCACACAGGCAAGAGTGATGAGACTGCCTAGTAGATCTGTTTCAGTTCACTCTTTCTCTGAAAAACTGGCCGTGTCAGATGTTAATTAGATATAAAGTGGACTTAAAAAAGGATTAAGGAAGGGTTAAGTGTTGATAGTTTACTGCTGTTTTTTACATTATAATATCTCTTCAGTGGTGTAATATACCTTCTGCAGAGGCTATTGTTACTGCAGAGACTACGGTCACTACCAACAGTGTCCAGGGGCAAGATTTAAAGCAAACAACCCCCAAAACCTTGCCATGCTAGAGGTCTTGCCAGCATGCTGTCCTGTCTGACAGTCCTTGGTATGAGATAAATGGAGAAGAGAACTATAGTGCATGTGTAGAATAATCCTCTTCCTGTGTGCCTTGCCAGGTCTTACTGGTCCAGAGATGTCCTGCATCAGATTTTGTTTGCTACCTACTGTTAAACCTCTCTCTCATGCATTTATCATCATTCTTTCCCCTCATCTACGTATTTGACTTCCACAATGGCTTATCCTTAAATCAGCAGGCATTAAGGAGGAAGGATCTTAAATTTTCACTTACTGAAAACAGATAGTTTCCTGTTTCTTGAACTGAAGGCATAAAGAAATTTTTCTTCATATCTGAAAATCACTTAGGATTTTGTAAGCGTCACTCATCTGCCAGCAGCAGTTCTGTGACTGATTTAGCTGTGCCTGGGAGAAGAGAGGAACAGCTCAGCCTGCAACTGGAGAGCACCCAAGTCAGAGCTTCATTTGGGCTGCAGGGAGGGAGGTCCTCACCAGTGAGAGCGACTGGAGATTGCTGCCTCCCAAATGGCGTTGGGCGACAGCGGTGGGAAGGGAGACAGAGCTGCAATGTGAAGCTGAAGAGCAATGTCGTAGTGTGCTCACTGACTGGAAGTGCCTGAGAGAAGGCTTAGCACAGAACAGCTGTGGCAAATGGGTTTTGGCACAAAAAGTGTAGACAGGAGAGCGAGTGGCATAGACGAGACATCTTGATGGGTTTCGGGGGTGTAGCCAGGGCTAAGTGCAGTAGGTTTCTTTAGTGTTACTCAGACACTTAGAGAAAATGTGTTGTTTCAGGTGTTTCAATAAACTTAATTTTTCACCTCCCTACATAAAGAAAAAGGGAATTAATCCAAGAGGTATGGAATACATTTGTTATATTAGGCCTTAATTGTAGCCTTAATTGTCTCTTGGTAAGATTGGCTTTTTTCTAGTCTATATCTTCCCTAATGCACACGAGAAAATCAGTGCAGTATTTTCTAGCTATATTCCCCCAGGAGAAATTTGATTAAATCCTGCATATTTTTTTTGAGCATCACACTTCTGTTGAACTGTTTAGGGTTCAGCGATGATGAGTCAAATCTAAATTTTCTTCCTGTGCTTTTCTTTTCCTGAGCTCTCCTGAGACGTTGCATCACTCTCACTTTTATGATGTTTGTGTGACTTCACCAGGCATCAACTGCAAGAAAGAAGGGGGTGTGTTGTCTAGTAATATGTCACTCAGCCCTCTGAAGGTGGCAAATTTTGGCAGTCTTTGGGTGTTTATGTTCTAATTGCTCAACTGGTTATTCAGGGTCATTCAGGTGAAATCAAGAAGTATTCTTTTTAAGCTGTGATTCTCACTTTCTTCATACTTTCTGGTATGAATTATACTGTGCCACGATAGTGCATGCCTTATTCTCCAGAAAATTAACATTTTAGAGAGGGTGAATTAGCATGACAACAGTTTGCAAGAAAAACAGTACCTTCTTTTCCATTGTAAATAACACTTATAGAAAGGCAGAACAGAAATATTTTCTTCCGCCTCCCCCCACTTTGAATTATGTTGAAGAGTGCATGCAAAGATTCGCATGTTCCTGATCTGTGTCAGCCTTCCTTCTGGCACTTAGCTTCACAAAATAGTTTTGTGTTTTAAAAGCCTAAAATCATTAAAAGAGATATTCTGGACTGTAAAAATAAGTTTTCTTCAATTAAAAAATAAATAATTGTGTTGTCCAGAAGTGACAGCTGTCTAGCTTGTCACTTCTACCTTAAATCTGCACACAGAATTACATCTGTCAACATATGGCCCAGTAACTAGATCTTGTAAGGTCCTTCTGCCGTTCTCCAGTCTCTTTAGAAACACGAAGAATTTAGTGCTATTCGTTAACTTTGTCATCTTGGGCACTTGCTTGCTAAAGACTTTGGATAACTGCAGTTTCCTAGATCTCCTTTGACAGCTTAATAAATAAATATTTAAAAAAAAATAATCATCTTGAGCTAATCTAGTACTGATGAAGTATAAAGCAAGCATTAACATACTGAAATTATTAGTGCAACTATAATGTCTTTGAGCTTTTTTAGGACTTTTGGCTGAATGTCATCTGCTCTTGGTGGTTTGCTAATTTTTGAGTTGTCCATACTTTTTTTTTCTCGCAGTCCTTTACTTTGAAACAGATCCTCTAATGCATCTTCCATAAAGAAGTCTTTCACTGGGAGAATATCTTTAAACTCCTCTATAGTGAGCATGAAGATGCAAAAAATAAATCTGGTGTTTCTGCCATGGCCTTAGCTTGTTTGAGCATTTTTTTAATGCATCTATTTGTTTACGTACTTTAGCCTTAGAGATCCTGACAGACTACCTACTCTTCCTCGCTCCTCGTGTGCCTTGAAAAAGGATTTAGTTATAGTTTTTACACTTTTTTTTTCCCCCCTCACTTCCGTAAATTATTTGTAAGACTGTCTCATTGTATTTTTTCCTCTCAGTTTTTAGCTTCCTATTGTTTGAGCCCCGTTTGGACAACTTCTGCAAGATTCTTCTAATGTTTTCTTTAATATGCTATTTAGCCATTTTCTTCCCTTGCCTGTCATATTGTTATTCACCGCCACTAAAGTCCTTTCTGTGATATTTATATTTGCTCTAAGCCTCACATAAAAAGTCTTAAATCTCATTACCTGCAGACACTTAATTTTTTATTATTCTCTTTAAGTTTCCTCCTATTTGTCTCATTCTTTTCTTTAAATTGCTTGGTGTTTGTTCGTCCTGCAGATATTAAGGTTACTACTAAATTCTGGGATTTTTACACTAATATTTTGAACCGTAACCTGCACAGTGCTTAGGATCAAGAGATGCCTTTTCTTTTGTTAGTAGCATGACAACTCGTTCCATGAAGCAGTCACTCCTGATGTTCAGTGTTTTATCTTGGCATCCTGTGACATTTAGTGGATAACAGAAACCTCCCACTGTTTTTGTCTCTGCTTCTGTAACATTTCTGAGCTTGTTGAGCTTGGTCGCTCAACATCTGCATGTTTAAATGTGACGGCTCATGCATTTCTTGTTATCACTGTCTTGAATGTAGAGAAGGTAAATGTACTCCCTTAATTAATAGCTGATGTTTTTGGATAAACTTGTCTTTTTTGAATTTTCTCAGAAAAATATTTTTTTAAGCTGCAGATAACAATTTAATACTAAACTTTCTCACTGGTTTCTTTGTTATTGAATGCAAGTGCATGCCAATAACCAGTGGACCTCTTTTCTTGGTGAAGAAGACTTTCTTTAATTCAAAAGATCTTTTTTTTTTCCTCTTTTTGCAAAGTGGCTGAATAAAAATAGGGAACTTTTTCCAGATCAGCATTTTTGCTCCCATGATTTTAGATCTGAGATGCTTGACCTGCCTATGAGGGTTTTTTCTCAAATACCTATTCTTGAAAGTTAGCACAGAGTATATACATGAAGTTTTGTGGCTTCTTATTTGTATCTACTCTAGCAATGATTTGAAGATTATGTTTTATCCTCTACTTTGCCTTTGAAAAATCCGGCTGAAGACAATGGGTTTGCAATAATCTCACTAGCTCTGTAAACCGAGCAGTTGGTAATCCTGTGGGTGTGTAAAACTGAAGGACGCTCCATTGTACTGGAGGAGGCTCCACTTTGAGTTTCTGGTTTGGTAGCAAGGTAAAAGTATTTTCCATAAATCCAACACACAAGACGAAGGGGTTCCTACATTAAACAGGCTGTTTTTTATTGCGGACTTCAGGGTAGTCTTAGAAACTTTAATATCAGCCAGTAGTAGGTGGAAAACTAGAGAGCAAAAAGAGTTTAGCGAAAACATGTGAAAGGTCGAACAGAGGCATGAGGTATATTATATCTGGAATTCAAGAGATAACCCAGTGCACAAGCGGAGGGAAAATAAAGAGCAAAGTAAGTGACTGACTTTATTTCCCCTTTCCCATTTTTTTTTTTTTTATTTTTAAATCAAATGTCTTTTCAAGTCAGTGTGATCTAGGGCTCTTCATTGTCACTGACTTGAATTTGTATGCTGTCTTCACTTTACTCTTGTTTTAGCGTCCTCAAATAATGCTGTATGAAAACACTTGGGGCTTGTGAAAGGCACTTCATTGATATTTGGTGTAGTCTCTGTAACACTTGTGGAGAAACAAGGTATAGAAGAGAATGCTGAGAGGTTTCTGTATGAATTATAACCTGGGGCAGGAGAAAGGCTGCTGCAGCAGAATAGCTGAATGACATTTGGAGGCTTGCTGTGGAAGAGTCTTCCTGGTTAACGCTGCATATTTTTCTAAGCAGTATTGTATTCAATTTTCAAAAGGCAAGAATCTTTGGTAATTGTCTCGATTCACAATAGAAGTTAAAAAGCTAAATGCAAACAATCAAATACAGAAGGAAAAATGTAGTTTTGTTTATGACTTTTCTTTTTTCCTGTGTCAATTCTTTCATCTCAGATTTGTATTGCTAATAAAACAGCTTTAGTGCAAAAGTTTTAAATACATAAATTGTAAACTTTTGTATCTGCAGAACTTCTATTACAAAAGAAAAGGGGCTTCCATCTCTGCAGTCAAACAGTCATTCAAGATTCAAAAGCTGTTTTATCAACCCTCAGATGCAGGGGAAGATTCTGTTTAATTTTTTTAATCTTCTTTTAGCATTAACTGAACTATTGTAACCAATGTACTATTAATTTTTTCTAGGTTTCGCTAAATGGTACACAGTTTACAGACAGTTCTGTTGGATCCGAGTTCACAGGTGTTTCTCAGGTAGGTGCAGGCAAATTTTGTGGCTGTATATGATAGCAGAATTACTTATTTAAACAGTATTAAACATATTAGAGAAAGCTCTTCAAAAAGACCGATGTCTCTGTTTGGGATCGGGACTTGGCTAACTGAAGTCAGTTTCTGATGACTTCACTACTTAAGCTTTAAAAAAGCAGTGAAAGCTACTATTTCTGAAGTCAAATTTTATAGTTATAATAAGCTTGAAATTGGACATAGATGTAAAAAAAAGCTATGCTGTCTTATGGTAATAAAGTTATTCTTGGAAATATGTCTAAATACGTAGCAGAGATGCAGTTATTTCTGTTCCAGGTTGTCCTACTTCCAGCTTTCATTTATGAATGTTATATCTGAACATCTTTCAGAGAGAAAGTGAGACTGGGTGTTTTCTTGCAGAGATGCATCACACGTTTTTTTGAAGCTTGACTAGTGGAAAAATATCTTGCCTTTCTCAAAATGTATACTTCACTCTGATTACACTGAAGACACATATAAATGTATTATGTGACCTAATTCCAAGCTCATCTAATTCAGGAAAAGTTTACTGCTGCTGTTGAAATGGTCGCATGAACAGTGACTTCATTTTTCATTTTTTAAATAAATAAGAAACTGCAATTCATAGCTTCGTTTTAGTATGACAAAGCCATAACAGCAATCTGAGATGCTTATGGTTTAGATTTTGTCAAGGTTCTAACTGTCAATTTTGTTAGAAGTAAACGGCTTAGGAATTTTCATTCTTAGCAGTTCATTTGCATCATGCTTTAAGAACCAAGAGCTTTCTCAGATTTGAACTTCAAATCTGTTGTAAATACAGGCCCAATTGGGAGATTTTTAGGGTTTTATTCAGTCTATGAGTTGGCCAGAATTAAGATTGTTGTTCCTGCTGTGCCGGCCATGGCTTTTTTAATGATAATGGTGCAACTTTAAGCAAATTACACACATAAGTCTTAACTTCAAGAAGTCCTTGCAGCATGGCTGCGATGTTTGCCATGACCCTTACCTTTGCAGAAGAGTGTCAGGTGATCTTAACTTCTGAACTTTTACATTTTTGTCCTCTGTTTTTCCTGCTTGTTGAAAGATGACCTGCAGATGATGTTCATAAGGATTTGTCTGCAACAGCTATAAAGTCCAACAGAGAGTTAATCTGCCTTCAAAAAATTTTATTTTAATAAGGAAACTTTCAGGGCTAAGGGGATGTGGGCAGCTATGGCCTCTTGCGTGCAGGGTTTTTAGGTGTTAATAAGATCTGCAGTTGAGCGCAGGTCAGCCAAGAGTAATGTCTAACTTGAGCAATCTGTTTGTGCTTGTAAAGGCAGTAAGGGGATGGTCGGTCCCGGTCTTCCAGAAGGCAGACCGAGTCTTCCTTCAAGAGAATGTTTTCTGAAAACCTGCAGCAGACACCTAGAGAAATTGTGGCTTTTTCTTGCCTTATTTAGCTTAGGTGTGGATTCTTGAAGTGGCATCAATGAGTGAAGAGATTAGCTGTTCTCACAAAATCTCTTAAATTTCTTGTGAACTTCTGAAAGATAAGATGATACTTGTGAAGATGAATTCAGTGTATCTCTTTTTTTTTTTTTGATGTCTAGAATTCTCAGTTTTTCGTTGCATATTACTGAGTCTGTCAGCTTTATAAATGCAAAGAATACAAAAATCAGAGTTTGTAATGCGGTGCTGTTTTTCTGTAGATGTCAGGAACAGGGAATTGATTTGGTGTTGCTGTGAAGACAAGAAGAGTTACTGAATTGTGTTATAGCTTGAACTAGCCCTTTGCCCTAAAGAACTTTTCACCTGTGCTCGTGCAGTTCAGCCCTACAAGATCTTTAAAGCAGTATTTTTGTTAGTATTGAGGTAGGAGCAGTATCTAGAGGGATACTTGAATGACTTAAATTTTGCCTTTCCTTTGAGAAAGAATTTAACTATTTTGAGGATTACATAGAAGATGTTGCTAATTAAGGTGGAGCTAGTAGCTGTAATATAGTCAGGCAAATCTGTGATTATACAGTTGCAAGATGTTTTGTTCCATTCATTAGAACTTCACTTATGTCTTGTGAAGTTGGGTTCTGTTTGGCTTGTGCAGCTTGACATCTTTTTGAGCATCAGTCTTGGTGAATAATCAGCATTTCATGACTGAACCATAATTTCATGCACAGTAGCATCTTAGGAAGGTTCTTAGGTTCTATGCATCACAGAAGCATCTTAGGTTTTGAACTGCCTCTGTCCTCATAAGTTACCAAGTCTACTGTATTCAATAGCTAATAGTGGATTTTAAGATCCTACCAATTGGTTTTGTTAAAACTGAGTTTAGCTTTTATTTTGTAATGAGCTTAGCTGAAAGTGTCTTTGCTTCAGTTAATATTAAAAAAGGAGGTGACGCAGAACTTCAAAGAACAGTTATTTTCCTTTTTATGTGTAAGAATAACAACAGTAAATTTTACCATCCCTTTTTTATTTTACTTACTAGATTATTGCATCTAGGCTGAATTATTTTATAGCAGAAGGCTGTCGTCCATGCTTCCTGAAAACGTTACTTTTTAAATAGGAGCGTATTTATAGTCAGAAATGTTTGCGACAGGGGTATTAAGACTGCTGAGTTTGATCTTGGGACAATTCACATATTCACCATTTAATCGTGACTGTTAAAATATGTGGGTTGCTTTTTTTAAATATCACAATAAGTTTTTCTGGTACATATCCTGTGAATAACCAGTTATCTACCAAAACATTTGTTTGTAGACACCGTTTACCTTTGGCTTGGGCCAAAGGGCACCATATACAACTGGAGAGCATTGTCTTCTTTGTAGAAGTGAACGAAAAGATACTTCGCTTTCAGAGAGCGGAATAAAAAATTCTAGCAAAACAGCACTTTCCACATCTCCAAAAGCAAACAATATGCTGCATCTTCCACTGTGGGTGTGTCCAGACTGTCGAAGAACAGTCGAAAAGGAGGAGAGACATGCTACAATAGAGCAATCTCTTGTGGTAAGTTGAAGTGCTTCAATTCGGTTGACTAAGAAGATACGTTGTTATGGGCTGAATGCTACTTTGTGCTTTGAAACCACATAAACTGTAAATGCTTAGAAAGTATCTTAGGAGATTTTGAGTGAGTTTTCCCGTGAGCTAAACTGAACAGGCAAGTTGTTCCAAAACTAAGGAGTTCCGATTCTGAGTTTCAGATTTTTAAGTAAAGCAAGGCTTGGATTTGTTTCTTGCTGTTTTTTTTTTTCCTTTTTAATTTATTGGATCTTATACTTTGTCCTTTCCTCCTTTACTTAAATTCTGTTTCTTCTGCTCTTACCAAGGCAACTTTAATCATTACAGTTTTTTTCTATTCTCTCTCTGCTCATGTGTTTTCCCCCCCTTTGTGAGGTAAACTGTTTGAATTTTCCTTGTTCGTTCAGTAGTGTTCTTGAGTCACTGCACTTGCACTGCCACCTTTCTGCATGTGTCTGAGTTTTGTCGTCTTTTCTTTCCTGTATTTTGTTTTAATAAGAAGCACAACTTTGCATAGTATGCATATAACAATTTCTTACTCTTTGTTGTAGCACAGCAAATGCTGATTTAATACATGGTGCTAATATTTCAAGTTGTGATTCTTTTCTAAATTAAGTGTTAAAATATATTTTCAAATGAGAATTCAACCTCATGTAAGAGCTGTGCTCAGTGTAGCAGAAAGATAGAAAAAGTTCATTGAAAACTCCAGCAAAACCCCATTAGAAGTAAACTATGCTATACAGTAGCACCAAATCATCACAACTGATCTGGGAAGCTGCACACTTCTGGTAACTGGAAGCACTATAGATTCCAGCTAACATCTGCTTGTAGAGAGCTAACAGGCTGCACACATGCCCATAGGCACATACGGATTTTTATTTCAGTAAACAAATCAGTGTGAAGAAAGATTGTCTTTGTATAGCATATGTTGTTAAACTCATGTTAAAAGCACAGCTAACATAGTTTTTTGTAAGGAAAACTTTAGAATGTATCACTTGTGTACAACTAGTGTTTACTGATATTCTTGCTATTAACAAGGTTAGTAAAATTAATCAAAAGAGATTCCATCTGGGAGAATTATACTGGTAGTAAACACATCCTAGAGAGTTCAAAGCACAGCAAGACTGACACGTGTTATTGTTCAGTTGAGTCAAAAATTTTGCCGTATTTAAGCTCTGTTTAATGAACTAGTAAAGAAAATAAGTGCCCTGCAAGTGCAAGGATTTGCTTCCTAAATGTTTTGTTAAGTTATAGATACTACAGGTAAAATAAAAATTGACAGTATCTCTTTAATTTGACAACTGTTTTATTATTTTAAGAGGAATTTTTAAAAGCAAACAGCAAAGGGGTTTTCCAAGTTGGGAAGCTTGACTTAAAAAAGCAACTAAATGGGCTAGTCAAATTAGAGAAACCAGCTGGGGAAAAAAACCCAAATGAGCTAAAAAAGTCTCTTAACAGTTGCTGCAAGCCAGAGTATAGGTGGTTTACATGCTCCTGTATTGAGGTTACTGTTGCTCTCATTACCTAGCTTGGTTTGCCTCAGCACCATCACCAGGAGCTGATCTTGCTGTCGGCAGCAAATGCATGCAGGTTTGTTTTGATCTGTGTCTGCATCCTGCTCCAGGATTTGGGGTGAAGCACAAAAATACCCTTCAGCCATGCTCCTAATGTGGAAGACGTCTCCGCTTAGTGCCACAGAAGCCTGGTGGCGGGCTGGGGAGGGTGCAGGAGGGAAGCATGGTGTGTACCGGGGCTGGAGCACAGACAAGGGAGAGAAATTGGAGACCAAAGATACCAGCAGCCTTGGGAGAGAGGTTTGTGTCCTCTGCTAGTACTGAGCAGCACTGTACACAGGAGATAGAAAGCTGCTGTCATTGGGAATGGATGCTAACATCCATTACTATGAAGTAGTATGCCTGTCTGTTATAAACAAGGAGATTTTATGTTTTTTGCTAGAAGGGTTTGTTAAACTACAGAAGTCAAACCTACTGTCAAATACAGACTGAAGAGATATTACTAGTTCATGATTAATCGTGGATGATGCAAGCCTTCCTTTAGCTTAGTTCATTGTTTATGCTGGAGTACATAAAGGTGATAATTATAACCAACATACTTTGGTTTTCTCAGTCCATCTCTTGCATTTATTAGGCTTTTTGAAGGTAAATTCTTTGCGCATGGCTGAGTGTCCTCCTAAAATATATTCAGCACTACAAATTGCCACATTAATATTTGCCTACCTGTTAACATTTCAGACTTCTGCCTTACAAACTGAAGGCTACCTGTTTTTTTTCTCCTCTTAAGAGCCAAGATTTCCTCTTGCACATGCCTCTTGGAAACAGTGGATCACAGCAGGAATCTGTAGGAGGAGGAAGAATAACTGTTGGTGCTCAGACGGTGCCTGCTGCAGATCTTAGCAATTCCTCTCCTTCAGACATAGCATGCAACTGTGAGGCCTGTAATGAGCGCAGGTAAGAACTGAATTCAAATACAACAGCATGGTGCCTGTAGTCAGACTGTTGACAGTGTTGTAATTTATTTGTTGGTGTATGCTTAAACTCTTTAAACAGGCTATCTGACAATAACAGTAACTTACAGATGGCAGCTTTTACCCAATTTCATGCTTTATTTTATTTATTTTCAGAGGTATGTTGTTTTTCCTGAAGACCATCTTCAGACTAGTCGGAATCAATACACCTATGTGATGTACAGAGTAATTATTTTTGTCATTATTTGCAGAGAAAATTCAGCAGAGCCTGAACGTGAACCTCAGCAGCTTCAAAATTACTGGTCAGAAGTAAGATACATGGTTCGGTGTATATACCGCCAAGCTGGGACCCCTTTGGCAGATGACCAAGACCAATCTTTGGTACCAGATAAAGAAGGAATGAAAGAGCTGGTGGATAGGTATAGTACTCTGAAAAATATCTGTTAATTGCTAAGAGGATTTTTAAAATTAGTTTTTAAGTAGTTTGGAATATTGCTTTTTAATAGGATGTTATTTACCATCTGTAAATCTGGTTGCTTGGAATGACTGTCTACTAGAATGAAAAGTCAGAACAGTTAATTCTATTTCATGCAGGATTTTTAAGTGATAGATGGAATGCATGGGAATCTATTAAATTCTTTTGGTGTTTGCAATAGGAATATTAATGTATAATTATGAAAGGGTCCCAAATTCTTAGTCTTCGAAAGACCTTGAGATGATTATTATTAATAAGACACTGTTTAGTTTGAATTGCCCCACGTGAAAATCTTACCGTGTCGAACTAACCTGAGTGATAAAAGTAATATTGGCCATTGATCACTAGCTGAGGTATGCTCCAAGAACTTCTTTCTCATTTCAGAAGTTGAAATGATAGCTTTTCTAGGTGTGAAGTTGAAGATGTGCTTAATGAGATCCTCAATTGTGGGTTTTTTCCTTTTGAGAGCAGTGTGGCTACCCTTAAAGTGCGCCAGGGGGTTCATCTCAGTCTGTCTAACTGAATGTGTGCTCAAGGAATAGCTGCTCTCCTTGGTTCTGTACGTACATAATACACTAAAGTCTGACTAGTCTGACAAACTGTAGTTCTTATGTGGAGTTGCTAGTTGAAGCTAAATTCTGGTGAGGTAAAGAAACTTACAGTCATCTAGCATTGCTCTTTGTATGGCTACACTCCTGAATCAGACTTAATAGACAACTAAATAAGCTTATTGGACTTCTGTTATATAAAAACTGAGTGTTTGGTTTTGAACATGAGTTGTGTAAAAGTGAAGTAAGGTGGTATGCCCCCCTGTCAGTCACATTTTTTTTTATTTAAGGGATCAAAACATGCAACATAGGCTTTGTAATAAAAGACGCTGAAATGTTGCATAGTGTGTAGGTAATTAAAACTGAATCACAGCTGAAATGGTTGTTGATTTTTATGCAGTTTCTCTTTAACGGAAAAATTTTGGAAATTGGAATACATACTGTGTACCTTTCTTGTGTACTTATGAGCTTTGATTTCTGTAGAACTGTTTTTCACTTCTCAGAGAGATTATTAAAATACAAAGGCAGAAACGGGATCTCAAAGAAGGAAACCTTAAATGTCAATATGACTGTTTTTCACTCAGGTTTTGTGGTCTCCAAAGTATGAAATAAAATTGGGATACTGTGTTTGAGCAGACACCAGTGTGTCCAGTCTGTGGTGCTAATGTCATGCAAAATTTTTTAGCAAAGCTAATCAAAGTAGGTATTGAAAGTGTAAAGACAAAACAAACCAAAGAAAAAACCCCAAATAAACCATGTAGGTAGCATGCCAAAGATCATGCTGCGGCCAAGTATATCTTTGTTTAAAAGGCAGAAATTCCTAATTCTGTGCTCAGCTCTGTTAGACACGGCTGGCAAGAAATGGAGTGTCTGGTCGTCTTACTTGAAAATAAGTAATGGTGGCAAGTACTGTCCCTATTGTATGTTGGAGCACTTTATGGCAAATGATAGCACTCTGTTTTGTGAGTGGTGAGGGAAGAGCAGGGACTAGATAGCAGCAGAGTTTTATTCATCTGACTCTTAAGTACTTATCCCTTTCTTCTTCCCCACCTCCCTGTGCTGTAAAAAACCTGAGGCAAGTGCTTAAACTCCATGCACAGGACTTTAAATAGTAGGAATTCATTCTGAAATGCTTCAAAGCAGCCATCGTGTTTGGTGTTCTTCTGTGTGAGGTGGTTCAAACCCATGTCTCTCTTCCAAGAGATTATCAGACCTAGCCAGCTGTATGCTGTCCTTAGCAGGAAGCCCTGACCCTCTTTGAAGCTGTGTTTTAGAGTGACAAGCCTTGCAGGTATTGAGTGGCTGAATAGAGTGCATGGAGGGCAATATGGTTCTGGAGCTTCAACGTTAGTGTGCTTCCCTGGGACAAATGAGTCCCAAATTCTTGTCCCTAGTCTAGATTTTAAAATACACCAGTCATTTGTAATTATTGCAGTGAGGTGCTGCCACAGTAGAGTGCCCTAAGTCATGTTCCTTGAAGGACGTTCTTTGTGGCCCTGTGAATCCCACACCTCTGCTATGCAGTGGCACAGCTTTAATAAAAGGTGCAAAGAGTGTCCTTGTACAGAAGATCTGCAGCCTGGGGTAAGGAACTCTCAATGAAGGTGAGAAGGAGTTTCATGAATGGGTATATTAAAAGCTTGGTAATTGTATGAAATATCTTCTTTCAGTTCAGCGCAACAACCGAAGGGTCCCCTAAATCAGTCACCAAGTCCAGTCTGGTTAGTATGTATTTAGGCGTGTTCTAGCTGGCTGCCAAACAGGTCAAGCTCCTTTAATGGCTTGAAGTAAATGCCTGTCCTTCTACAGGATATTTATGTGGCCTAGGTCTGGCTGTTCCAGCTGGGACATTTCTTAGGGCTGTATGTAAGAACATGGAGAAGTTGTAAAGAAGCTCATCTGAAGAGTCTAGGTTGTCTGTAGGGATGTATGCAAATTGAGTGAAGGGTTTTTTTATCTCTCAAATTGAAGTGAAATACTGGAATCCTTAATTAATTTGTTCCTCACATGCGCAAGCATCCTAGTCCTAAAGCTACACAGGAGCTCAGTTCCACAGTGTAAAAGTAGGGAACTAGACTGTGTTCTCCCAGATTTAATGGAGTTCTGTAAACCCTAGCTATTGTTTCTTTTTGATGAGGATGATAGTAACTGGTAAGTATTTTTAGGAAAGTGAAAATTTTTGATTACATGCATATTTTATTTATCTTATCACAAATATTCTAATAATACAGGCTTTGTGAAAGAGATCCATATCAGCTTTACCAACGGTTGGAACAGCAAGCTAGAGAATATGTGCTTGAAATGAAGGTTCGTCTGCTCAGACACTTGTCACTGGGATCTAAAGTTGCATCAACATTAGCAATACAAGGGCCACCACAGGCACATCAGTTCATCTCACTCCTACTTGAAGAATACAGTGCACTCTGTCAGGCAGCGGGTACAATCAGCGCCTTTCTAGTTACTCTGGTAAGACTGAAAAAATAACTTATATGCTTCTACTTGCTAGGGATATTGCAAGTAGAGCTGTTCTGGGCTCTTTCAGGTGTCTTCTGTGGTTTGTAAAACATAAGGTTTTTTGTGTATGTGTGCTTGGAGACAGGGAGACTCTGAAAATGCAAATTGAATTCTTCAGAAACGAGAAACGTAGATTAGGCATCTCTTACATTGAATTGATGAAATTATCTTTTGGTTGTAAAGAAAAAGGTGGGATGATGTTTGTGGTACTTATTCTGAAACTTATCTTTAAGCAGATCTACAAAATTTTAGATAATGCCTTTGAGAGTGTCTAAAACACTTCTCTATTAATCTTTAATGGTCTCTTGTCAACCATGTTTGAAGGACACAAACTTTTATGCGTAACGCTAACTTAGATTGTTTCAATGTTCAATTTTTCTTTTCCCTTATAAACAAGAATGGCTGCTTGAAAGATGATCTTTTGCATCAGAGTTGGTCTGTTATGTTATTTATTATCTCCAAAGTTCTTGTTCTTTCTTAAATGCTTGTCTTGTCAACTGATTGTGATGTTAGACTTGGGTTTATATTGTCAGGTAGAAAATAAGCGATAGCCTTTAAAATCTCTTCTTGAGTATCTGTCCATCATGAGTGAGTAACACAGTAAACAAATTCTGTAATTCTATTTAAGGGCTGAGAAGGTTATTAATCCTGTTTTGTTTATAATCCTTTCCTGTACATCCTTTGTTAATGTCTTTATCCTGTGCATCCCTTTTCTTGTGTAAACTTTGTGCAAGCCAAAAAAAAAAGTGGATAAACTGGTAAATTTGAGGTTTATTGCCAATTAGCTGAAAGTGCCTGTCTAGGTGTATAAAGAGAGGAGAACAGGCAGCAACAAGACTGTGATGGCTACAGGTGAGAAGGATATAAAATGGAGGGGAAACAGAGTGTCATTACTGAGGTAGGGCTGTTAGTAAAATTGAACTGGCAAAGCAGGAAGATGTTTCTATTAAGAAACTTGAGCATATTTGGTGCTTTTTTCTGTTGTCAGTGCTCTGTATTTCCTGTTTTCTGTATTGCCTTACCCAGCTTTATCACTTAGATAAAGATGTGAGGTTACTGCCATCTCCAGTTTTTTGGCTGCTTTTAATAGTCATCAAGTCTCTAACAAGGTGCTTGAGAGAAGATTGCTCTACAGGTTGATTTTTGCATTGGAACTCAGAAATTTGTTCAGCTGAAAAGAGGATGGATTACAGTACAAATGTTAGCTTTCTCAAAGTAGGTCTGCCAATAATGAACTCATTAGTGCCAGAACTACATAGCTGATCAGAAAATAATCTTTTAATTTTTTCCCCTGGTTATTATTGTGAACTAATAGTCATGAAAACTTAGCAGGTATGAGAGATTGCGATAATGGCCATGAAAAAACAGCTGCTTGAACTTCCTAATCTACGCCTTTTCTGACAAAATTCAAAGTATAATAAAATTTCTATTCTCTTTTAAAAAACAAAGAGTAAGAAAGAACAAAATACCCCAGACTCTTTTTGTCCTTTTCCTTCTGCAACCCAGCAAGTACTGAAAACTTCTTTCTACTAAGTTTTGACATTCAGAAACTGAAATGTGAGAATGTAGGATACTGTCTCTTGTCATACATTTCTTAGATTTATTAAATAACCTTTATATTAAATGGAGTAGTATGTCACAGCTTTCAATACAGATAGCAGGGTCACTAGCCTTTTCAATGTGCATGGTTGTTTTCTCTCAAGATACGAGTGCACTATGGAAGAAGGAATCTTTTCAATTGAAATACATAAAAGGCAGTCAAGATCTTTAAACTTACTGCAGCCTTTCTTTTGGAGGTAAAACCTTTGCATGTAGCATGCTGTACGAAGGCATATAATGCCTTGAACCTCCACCTGTGGGGAACTAATTTCTCAATGAAATTTTGAACAGCCTTTCAAAGGAATCCAGCTAACTAGAGAAGTTCGAGAGCAGGAACTAAAGCCTTGTGCCCCACCAGGGAATGATAGATTAAACTGAGGGCAAGCTGGAAAGACTGTAGTCGGTACAGAAGAGCCCCCAAGTACACAGTATAGCAGACTAGAAGGGAAAACTTACCTGGTATTTCTTTGTGAGGAATATTGTACTCTGCGCAGTCTGATACACAAGATTTTATAGATAAGTGTTGACTGTTTTGTTCACAGCATAATCATGGAAAATGCTTAGGAAATCAACCTTTCTCATGGTTGACCCTTGAGGAATTATTAGCAGTTTATAGAAATTTTAAATATTTTGAGGGCATAATATTCGAAGTGAAACAGTATATGTATCTTGTGCAACTCGGGGGGGGGAAAGGCCCCACCCACCCATTTATTAAATAATAATAAAACTCCAAACTTGATTCTTTTTTTGAATACTGATAGTCTCGTGTTTAGGTCTGATACAAATATGTATTTGGGGTTTAACCCATTATGCTTAACAAAACTTTGAAATTACAGAGTATTCTGGTATTTATGGGTTGTCAAGGTTATAGTGCCTAGGGCTCACTTGCTGATCTGATAGCCAGAACACTTGCACTTATTAATTTTGTTGTGTGTTGGAGTCCTGGTATAGAAAACCTGTGTACTGCTGGCTTTGATTCTTTTGTTTTGATAATAATTTAAGTTTTAGGCCTTGAAATTACATACAATTATGTGTTAAATAACCTCAAATAGAAAGACATTCTGCTTACTAGAGAAGTAAGATGTTGATCTCTTGTTTCTTTAGAAAACTTCATTTTTGAAGCTGTACTTGGAGAGAACAGTTTACTTGATTTATGTCAGTTTTGAATAAAGACTGCAGCTTGCTATCATATATGTGCCCGTTACTAGATAAGTTCAAAGAACTGAAAAATAATCAGAGATAAGACAATTATTTGACAAGAAAATCTAAAAAAAAAAAAAACCTGGTTCAGATCATAAAATACATCTTTCAGTGCAGAAATGCATGGAAGCTTTCAACAACAGTCTGATTTTTCTTTTTTTTTTTTCTAATCCATGACAATTTGGCAAAACAAGGAATGAAGCTATGGTTACTTAAGTCATTAAAGAGTTACTTAAATTCTGAGATGCTGGGTAAGATCGGAGCTGGATAATGCAGTCTGTAGGTTGGAAACTACATTTAGAAAAAAATTCTTGCCTTAGACAGTTGTGGTTTTTTAAATTTTCTAACCCTGGCTTCTTTCTGGTTTGTTTGTTGTTTTTTTATAGGAAAATGAACATTTGAAGAAATTTCAGGTGACATGGGAATTGCACAATAAGCATCTGTTTGAAAATCTGGTATTTTCTGAGCCACTCCTGCAGAATAGCTTGCCAACGTTGGTGTCACAGCTAAGGTAGAGTTTAACTTTTCTTTTGCAATTCAAGGGAGAAATCAAAGCACATGTTTGCAGCCACAGCGTTTAAAAAAACCAAATAAATCTCTGCTGCTTCTGCGATTTAATAGGTAAAAATCCTTGTTGATCTGTCTTGAAAACAGTATTGTTGATTGAGCAGGCTGCTGTCATAACTTGCTTGTTGGAAGAATTACTGCCCTAATCTGCTTACTTGTAGGTTACCTGGTGAAATGACAGCATCCTATGAAAATGCTGATAGTGTGACTGAATAGTGCTGTTTTCGCTTGTCATCAGGCATTACTGCTGTCTTTACAACTCTACAAGTGAATTAAAGTCTCAATGCCTTCCTACTTTCCCATAGTGCCCAAATAACTTACTTTGGAGTTTTAAGCAATCTTTTCATTGGAGAAAGCAAAAGAAACAAAATCCCTTGCTGTGTGCTTGCAGGTCTGATGGCATATTGCATTTCCTGGGGCTTTAAAATATATATTTTATTAGCAATGTTGCTCTGCTTGTAACTTCTGTACCTGCAAAGTGTTTGGGGTTTTTTTAGGGAAGAGGTATTAACTCATAAAAATTTTATTTTTTTTATCCTAAATCGAACATTTTTAAAGTACAGCCATGGATGGTTTGTGTTGATCTCTCGATCTTGTTTCTGATGAATAGACATTTATGCTCTGTGTACATGTGTGTTAAAGGTATTGTTTTGGGTATTTTTCCATGCTACAAGAGCAGTTTAATTAAGTCTGTCACAAGAGATGTTGCTCACAGTGAATAAAGAAATTTCTGATGAGTTCTCCTTTTGCTAGTAGATACTAGAAAGGAAAGCAAGAAAAGGCAAGAGAGCTTAATTGTCACCAAGCTCAGCAAGAAGTCTGAGGTCCCTCACAATAGCTTGTCTTGATTGGTTTACATGAAACTGGGTTGGTACTGAAAGCCTTTTTTTTCTTTGTATCTTTTTTTTTTCTTCTCTCCAGACAGGTAATTCTGTTGCTATGTTCAATAGTGTGTTCTTCAATTGCATATTTTCCCAGTGATCTGTGGTTGACTTCCCAGTACCACTGTCACTGACACTATGCCTCAGCCATCTCCATGCTTTCTGACAAGGCTTCTCTGCATCTCTTACTCCAGCAATCCCGGCTATATCAAGACTGTTTATATATTACCTTCATCTGCAGAGATTGGAATGGTCTTAGTGAAGCTTATTGTCATTTCTTAACAAAAGCATTGGATTGTTTTCATTTACCTGTTGTTATCAAGTGCTACTGCAATTAAAGTCTGAGCAACAGAAGGTGTTTTGCTGCAGAACTTCACTGTAGTGACAGCTACCTTGAAGGCTTAAATATGATGAAGTCAGAATCTCTTCCTGCGGGAGTTTCTTTTCCAGTATGTCTGTGTTCACTGGATAGCTTTAAGGGTGTTTCACATAAAATGTGGTTTTGCCTAGGTTGATTCACATGAGCCTTTTTGAAAGGAGGGGTTCAGCACGAGCTTCTTGCATCATGACTTGTAGTTTATATAGTGTATGTTTTGTTTTTCTTTGGTAAAGATAGATTATGTCTGTTTTCATGGACTCCCAGGATTTCACTGCTGAGTTCTCTGGGTCTGGAGTAAAAGAACTAAGTAGCCTTCCCTGAGAAATTTTTCTGGAGGATAAGCTGCCTTCCATTAGGAATTGGTGGATGAATATTCCATCA
>VYZM01015403.1:183429-204592 GCA_013398915.1 Dromas ardeola
GTGGAAAAATCTGAAAAATAGTGTAAATTAATATAAAATCTTATGTTTAAATGACTCAAATCAAATGATTAGCAAATAAAATACACTTCATGTATGCAAGTACTGTCAAAGGTGGTATAGATGAGCTAGGTTTAATGAAACTGATAGACTAATTGACAACAGCATTAGGTTTTCTATTATTAAATCAATCAGTTTTCCTTAAATTCTGTTTTAGATGGCAATGAAAACAAAACAGCGCATGCTAAAGGAAGACTGGGAATTTTTTAAACAGAGGCGTTTTATTGAAGAGCAGGTAGGATTTTTTTTTTTATACCATACTAAGTTGTACTAATGCTTCATGTATATTTGTAAGATGCAAACATATGAGTGTAGTATCTTGTACTAGTTCTATGTGATCTAATTCTGCAACTATGCCAGCCATGAAATCTGGTCAGCTAAAATACAGAAAAGCAAGATCCAAGAAGTGTGTGTAATAGTATGTAATCTCAGTGACTACAAGGTAAAAACATAAGTACCATAGTCTTAGGGTTGAATACCAGGTTTTAAAATTCTTTATACAATAAAAAGGGGAATTTTTGATGCCTTAGAGTGGCATCCAAAACAGCCAATACATTGAGCGTGGAGCTGCCTTGATGTATGTTACAGGGAATATTGTGTTCAAGAGCTTAACAAATTCCTTTGTATGTGCAGAGCTGGGGAGTGTGAACCACAAGAGCAGGGTAGATGATTGCATCTGTTATGACTCTGGCGATGGCTCCTACATGTGTTTTGTGGGAGAAAGGCTGAGCAGAACTATCTGCCTTTTTTAAGCTGCAGCCGGAGAAGGGTCAGTAGAAGTTCCTACCTTATTTTAAAACTATCTGCTGTTTAAGACACAGTACTCTGTTCTGTAGCCTAGAAGTGTTTGAGTATGTATCACGCTTTCCATAAAAGTACAATGTGACTTGGCTAGAGTCAAGATGGGATAGGGAACCTCTCCATTCCTGTATCACCATGCAGAAAGAAATGCTAGTCATGAGCCAGAGAAAGAGAGAGTATGACAGTACATTTTAATAAACTTAAACTTAAGCTGAAATTGGCAATATATCAAAGCAGTCGTCAGTAAGTACTTTTTCCTATCAGGAACATAAGCCTGTGTTAACCATGTCTTTAGAACATCTGGTATACAGGGCTCCTCAGAGGACTTGAGGAAGAATCCTCTTTTTCCTTGATCCTAATTGGGCTTAAGTGAGCTGTAAGCCCCTGGCTGCTTAGGTAAGGATCAGTTCTGGGCATCTATAGAAGTAGAAGCTTAGGCACATCCTTGTTTAACCTAAGGTTTGTAGGTACCTAATGAAATTAGGTGCTTTCAGGATTAGGTCTCTGCCAGGTGGAGGTTATTTGGATTGTGTTTTTTCACTAATGCAGTTGAGTCCTGTTTTGGGCAGCTGCTTTGTTCCTTGAGTCTATCCTGTTGGGCTACAGAATTAGTGCTCATTCTTTTTTGCAAGCTAAGGGTGAGTCTGCATTCTTTCTCCATTTGTCAGCAGTGTCCTTTTGTGCGCACCGTGAAACAAGACAAGAACTACTCAGCTTCAGAGTGCGTCAGCAGAAATACCATGCAAGATGCACATACAAATGAGTCAAGGAGATGGTCTTGGCCACTTTACTATTTCATAGGAGAAACATAATTTCTTTGAAGAGTTTCAGTGCCAAATGTTTGTTGTTTTGAACTTTGAACTTCTTCCTTTTTTTCACTCGTGATCAAAACACCACCTTCATGAAATTATTCTGAATGCTTCTTTTAAAATGTTTTGCCCCAAACCCCTTTTTGATTATGTCATTTGTTAATCATGATGTGCCATTGAACTTTAATGGAAAGACTTGCACTACTAAAACACTGCCTTTATAATTTACTTCAGCTTAATAACAAGAAAGCACTAGCTGGGGAGAACAACTTCACAGACACAATGAGACACATGCTGTCTTCACGTTTGAGCATGCCTGACTGTCCCAACTGTAATTATAGAAGAAGGTGAGCTGATGTTTTTAATATGAAATCATAATAAATCATTAATTTCTTGTTAGAGGAAAAAGGAAATATATTATTGGAACAAAGATCGTGGTTACTTTAAATGAATGCTACTTAAGCAAGGTCATAAAAATCTGTAATCTTAATTCTTGAACAGATGTACTTGTGATGACTGCAGTCTTTCACACATTTTAACATGTGGCATCATGGATTCTCCTATAACGGATGATATCCACATTAACCAGTTACCACTACAAATTGATTCTGCTCCGGATTATCTATCTGAGATCCGCCCACCTAGTATGTCTTCAGCAAGTTCAGGATCAGGTTCCAGCTCGCCTATTACGATACAGCAACATCCCAGACTGATCCTCGCAGATAATGGTTCTGCACCAACTTTGTAAGTTCTTTTTTCTGTTTTAAAATTTTGGAGTGAGTTGAATTTAAGCAGGCAAGTTGCATTGGCTGACTATCATTATGTAATGCTAGTTTTGCCTCAGAAAATTATTTAATACTGGTACTGTATTCAGCAGACCACAACTCCAGTGCTATATGTTGTGCAAACATAAAAAAAAAAATAAAAAAAATCCTGTAAAGTTCTTAAAAAATTTCTGAAGATGTTGACTTACCAGTATTGCCAGAAGTGCGTGTAGTATGTACTTTCCTGCATTGAGATTTCAAGGACATCCGATACTGATGTACTTTAGAGCATCGTTTTAAAATGTTGCATTTTCTTAGACTGAGCAAGGGAACTGGTGATCTTTTCTTTGAGGGGTGGTCATCTCGTATGAATCAGTTTAGTTCCAAAAAAGCCTTTATTAGGAGGCTTTTAGGATTGTTGAAGTTGTGTTAACTCAAGTCTTGTATCAAAAATTACTGTCCCTATCAGAAGTATCTGCCACCATCTTTTATTCAGATTGCAATGACCGTCCGATTTGAGGCATTAGTCTAATGGTAGACTTCTGCTCCTTCCATAATTCTGAAGTGCTAAACTGCTTGGTAGGCTGACTTCTGTATGTGATTAGGGTACAGCTAACCAGCAGTCTCCTCTGTCACACAATATCCTAAAGGAATATTTAAAAAGACCCAACTTCAGTGCTGGTGAGAACACTAATGAAATACCTGTTGTTAGTACCGTGAAAGGAATTGTCGTTAGCATTCTGGGTTAATATGGTGTGACGAACAAGAACAGTGCAGATATGTGGGATGTTTCTCAAGAATCACTTCACTTAAGTTGAACTTCCTTTAAACCTTTACTACCATCAATGGTTTAGTCTTCCATAACAGGACTTCAGTTTCAGAACCTATTTGGGGAGCGCTTAAAAACAGACTATGTGTCAGTGTGTTCAGCTACGTATTCTTAAATGTGTGGTTTGCAATTTCTGTAAACTCTCATTAGTTTTGCTGCTGAAATGTCCACAATTGTTCAGTTTTTCTCTTCAGAAGCTAGCTCAGTTGAATCTGATTTACTCTAAGAAGCCTATTTTTAGGGAAATAGCACTGCTCCTTGGGGAAGGGCCTTTTTATGTCTCGTATCTGCTGTGTTTTATTTCCTCGTTGCACATTTGAAATATGCCTAATGGTGCCATGGTGTAATTAAATTTTGGCGCAGTATCTCATGGAATGCAAAAAGATCAAGTTTAAGAGCTCTTTTAAGAGCTCTGGATTGCTGTAGAAACACGAACTAACCAATCTTTGTAACACTTCCCTGGAGCGGGTAATCAAACATGCATGTTCCCTTACTAGTTGTCTGTGTGGAAAAAATTTCCATTAAGTATTTTAGAGCAGATTCTGAAAAGCATGTAGATGTGGGGTTGTCTAGGAACTAATTGCTATTGAGAAATTTAGGAGTTACTGTAATGTATTCAGTGTTCCCTACTTACTGGTTTGACATTTAATGTATGGAAAAACTTGAATTTTATATTGTACTTTTTTCCACTTCACACTTTCTGTAAAGTAAATCATTGGCATAAGGCTTTTTTCATCAAATTAAAGGTCATCCATATCCTATCATTATTAATTTGATAGATTCTTGGTCAGAAAACAGTGGTGGAAAATTATTTTACACGGAAATAGCGGAGAATCTTATTTGTGGTACAGGCTGGCGTTCAGGCATGCAACTACTATATTCAGTAGGATTTTATGGCAGGTTGCTTGATTTTACTTGCTTGAAAAAATAAGTTTGGCTTAACAACTTAGGAGCCAAAGGATTGTCTTTTGATTGGAACATTTATACAAGCGATGCATTCCTGCTATCACAATAACAGAGGTTACCAAGCACTGTGATTTATCTAAGCCTCTCTTCCCCTCAGTGGTAGTGATGATGAAGATGTTGCGCCATTATCAGCAAAATTTGCTGATATCTACCCACTGAATAATTACGACGATGCAGAGGTGGTAGCCAACATGAATGGGATTCACAGTGAGCTAAATGGCGGAGGTGAAAACATGGCATTGAAAGATGAGGTACAGCATTTACAGTGTCGTATCTTTTTTCTGGCAGTTGGATATTCTTGCTGGGGAAAGGCCTCTCCTTCATCTCTGTGTTAATGGGTTAATGTTGTCCAGTCTCCTCAGGTGAGCAGTACTAGCAGCAGTTCCTCAGAAGCAGATGATGAAGAAGCGGATGGGGAGAGCAGTGGTGAACCACCAGGGACTCAAAAGGAGGAAATGTCTCTAGGAAAAAGAGCATTAAGGAAAGATGAAGCAAAAATGGATAGCCCACCACCTTCTTACCCCAGTCAGCAGGTATAGTATTCTGAAAGCAACCCTTTCAGTAAATTAGTTTTTGAAACGCGGCTGCTCGAATAATAATACATTTACATCTTCAATTAAATATTTACCTTCTAATATGTTAAGTTATCAGTAGTTAGATATGATACCTAAAATATTTTTCAGCTAATTGTATATTGTCATGGCTGATACTTCCTTTAGTCAAAACCTGAAATAAGTTAGTTATATTGAAGGTGGCTCCAGTAAAAGGGGAAAAAAATTATTCCTGTCTGTATGAATGAGAAATAGAAAACAAGAAGTATTTCTGCTTGGAAGTCTGAGCTTGGTCTTTGTTAAATGTTAATGTTAAGTTATTTGAAGTTAATCGGGGGGAGAGGGAGAAGGGGAGGATGATAGGAGTACTTAGTTAAAAGGTACTTTTTAATATTATACCTGAGAACTAACTTTCCCCCTTGAAACCCTGTGCAGTTAAATCCATTGCATGACTTATGGCATGGGTCTTGGGCTGTATGATGATTTTTTTTTTCATTTTTTTTAATGGTTTAAGACGATTAAGCTCTTTACTGTAAGGTCACCAAACCACCCAGACAGCTATGCCTAGAGTATCTGCTCAGCAGGTAGAGGTGTTTGCTTTAACAGCTGAGCACCAAAGCAAAGCCTCCGATGGATTTGTCTTTGTGACCATGTGGCTTTTAATCTGAGTTACCCTACAGCCACAACACGGGCTCGCTGTTTGAAGAGAGAACGTATCAGTCACTTTTCTTATTGTATAAAAGAATCCACGTCGGAGGGGGCACCTTTGAGACCTTAAACAACAATCAGATGGGAACTCATATTAGATGTTCCTTTGTGGTTAGGGTGCTTGTAAGGCCTTCTACTGTGTTTTCTCATGTGTTAGGAGTATTAAGCTACAACTTTTCTTTCAGCAAGTACGTTGAGGTATTTTCTGTGTACAGCTCACCAATGCCATAGTACTTACATGAGCTGAGGCCTCTGTCAAACTAGTTTGAAACTGGTTAACAGATTCAGCATTTGTTGTGGAAAATCAAATGAGATTATGTAAGTCTTTTTGCCTTAGGGAAGCAACCTAAAATGCAGGATAAAAAGGCAAATTTAACCTTTCTCTGTTTTGTTTTCTTTGAGGAAAAAGAATTTTCTCAGAATTAATCTGAGGAACTCTTAATTACTGTTTTTTAGCCTGATTTTTCTAATCACAGCTGAGTATCTACCTGGCAACACTGCTTTCAAATGATTGATTTCACTGGTACAGGTCATGTGCATTTGAGATATTATTTTTTTTTTTTTTGTCATTATCTGCTAGGGTTGCTCATTTACTCAGTGTCTTTATCCATCTTTGGATTTCTTTTCATGCTCAGTACCCAAAGGTTGGTCAGAATTGGATTTTAAATCTCACCATACTGTTTGACGTCTTTTTTCCTTACTGGATTAGTATTGGTTTCTTGATAATACTAATTTTTTTTGTGGGAAAATTATTTTTTTTCCTCTCTATACACCTAATTAATTCAATCATTGTATTTGGTTTATGAAATCTTTGGTTGTTAAAATATAGCTTGTGTCAAAGGCTGTAATGCTTTTAAGTGATAATGAAGAGTTATTTGTTTCTGAGAGGAAGGCATATTGAAGAAGAATACCACCTGTCAATTCTTTTCTAGAAAGCTAAGTTAGCTAATGTTGCTTTTTGAAAAAATGCATACTGCCACATTTCTGGAAAGAAATAGCAATCAGGAAATGTTCTGGTATTGCTTCTGGTAAAATTATCTTTCAGTGAAATGGCAGTGGCAGGAAGTAGTACTGAGCTGAGAGAGGGAAATGGAGCTGCTTTTGGGCTGCCTTTCTTCCAAAGTCTTGAATCCTTTTAAGACAACAGAGGCTAATGATAGCTGGAGATCAGTAAAAGGTTCTATTAAGGCATGGATTGATGTGATTCTGAAATTTTTCATGAGAAATGTCTACTTCACACAATCACAGAATAGTTGAGTTTGGAAGGGACATCTGCAGATAGTCTAGTCCAGCCCTCTTGCTCAAAGCAAGGTCATCTAGAGAAGGTTGCTCAGCACTGTGTCTGGTCAAGTGTTGAGTATCACCAAGGATGGTGGCTACAGAACTGCTACAGGTAACATGTTCCAGTGTTCAACTGCTCTCTCAGAAATAAATAAACGCTTTAAGCTTGAGTGGAATTCCTGTCTTTCAGTCTGTGCCCATTTCCTCTTGTCTTTTCATGGGATGCCACTGAGGGGAGTCTGGCCCTGCCATCTTTACTCTCCTCTTCCCTGCCTAGTCAGGGAACACACACTGATAAAATACCCTTGAGTCTTCCCTTGAGGCTGAACAGTCCCAGCCCTCTTAGTCCCTCCTTGTATGACAGATGCTTCAATACCGAACTCATCTTTGTGATTGTTCACTGGACTCACTCCACTGTGTCCAGGTCTCTCTTGCTGGGGAGCCTAGTACTGGACCCGGCGCTCCAGATGTCTCACCAGTGCGGAGCAGAGGGGAAGGATCACTTCCCTTGATGTGCTGGCAGTGCTCTGCCTAGTGTAGCTTAGGACTACTTCCAACTTTATCAGCTAATCAACCCTTACTGCTACTTTCTGCACATACTGTTCTTCCATATGCTTGGAAAATTGTGTAAAATAATAATCCCGTTCGATTTTTTTTTTTGTAGTGGGGTAATTAATTGCCTAGTAAGGATCAAATGCTGTCAAGATTCATATTCCTGTTCTTCATTACCTATATCAGTATCTCGCTTGTTGTTACTGATAGTGGACATAACGAATCTGTATAGTATGAAATGCTGTCAATTTTTAGGGCATTCTTTTCTTAACCAAGATAAAGATCCGCCACTAGTGCTTTTACTTCACTATGAGATCTTTCCATTGGTATTAGATGAAAGAATTCTGTGTGTGCTCTGAAAATATTAATTCATGTATGTATATTAATAATTACTAAGAAAAAAAGATGGGGGAAATATCTGATTTTATTGTAGTAGATTGAAAAAATTACTTTCTTTTTTTTCTTACAGGCTGACCAAGGTCCAAATGCTTGTGAATGTCACGTTTGTAAACAAGAAGCCTCAGGTCTAACAGCCTCTGCACTTGCAACCGGACGCCTGCCTGCTGGCCACCAGTTTATAAATCCTGAAAAACCTGCACATCCTGCACTTCATCTTTATCCTCACATCCATGGACATATACCATTGCATACAATTCCTCATCTGCCTCGTCCACTTATCCATCCCACCTTGTACACAGCTTCTCCCTTTACACACAATAAGGTAAGCCTGATGAAGGAAATGGGTGGATGCATCCTGGTCCCAGGAAAAATACTGTGCACCTGTATAAACCAGCGTGACTGAGCATCAGTGAAACCATGAAAGTTGCTTGAAATTGTGGTCTGTTTATAGTAGTCCTTTTGGAGGGAATAGTGAGGGGTAGGGAATAGGACGTATTCAGAACTGGTGGAAGGTTCATGCAGCAGGGCTAAGGGTAGCTTTTGTCAGGAAGAGTGATAATTTCCTTGCTGTGATTAGAAAGAACGTGGAGTCAAATGAGTCTTCAGTGGTGGAAACAGTAATGGGACTTTAGTCAGTGTGATAGGACTAATTAAATCTTCATTTCCTATGTATTGAAGGTTGAAATTTAATATTCCATTTTGGCAATAATATCCTGAGGTTTCTAGTTCAAAATATTAGTGATGTAATATTTTTTTGAGACAATTGAGGCATAAGAGTCTGGTTTTAAGTGGGTTTGTGCTTTGAGAGAACTTGCTTTTTTGCAGGTTCTGCAAAATTCTTTTGACCCCAAACTTGTTAGTAATAAATAAGAGAAAGGTGTGGAACAAGGACTGGGACCAGGTGACTGCTTTTCAGAAGTATGAGTCAAAAGCAAGAATTACTATTAATGTGGTGGTGTTTCACATAGTATTTAAATCACTTGAACTCTGGGTGCTGCTGAAAGAGGCAAAGCCTTTGTCATTAGGTACATATTCCTGTTATCTCCCTTTCGTCTGGTCCCATGATCCTGTGGTTGCAAGGAGAGTAGACTAGTTCACTAAGGTGACTGACTATTACTTACTCTTACTATCCTTAACATCCCCTTCGTTTTTTCCTGACTTACCGGTGTCCCTTCCTTATCTTTGTTGCAGTGCACCATTCCTTAACTGCGGTGTGCCAGGCTGCCATTTCTCAACAGCCCACTGCTGTTCTTCTGAAACCCCTAATTCTTGTACCCCACCTTCTGCCAGTCTTTTTGCATCCCTTACAGCAGCCTACTCAAACTCCCATCCTTTATTTCTGCTGTCTTTCCTTTCAGAAGACCTTTGTGTCGTGCAACATCTGCAGCACACTGTCCGGGCTGCACCAGAAGCCCCACGCAGAGTAGCAGGCTGCTAGCACCGAGTGCCTTTGTAATGCAGGCCAGATCTATTAGCTCTGGCACAGCACCTGAACCAGCTGGGCTCCATGTATTTATGTTGTGCTGGAGCTAAAAAGACATATGTGGAAGCTGAAGCTTTAGGGAGCTTTTGCCTTTGAAGAGTCAGCTGAATTCAGCAGAGCTGGTAGTCCATGAGCTAGTAAGTCCTGCTGGTTCATCATGGCTAGGCTGTTCTGCCTTGTGAAGTGTTTCTTTGTACCCATGTGTATGAGTTTTTCTCTTATGCAGGATATTCTAGTATTCCAGTCCCTCCCATCTTCACCGTTAGTCAGATAATGAAAATCCTTCTGTATAGAAAAAGGAGACTGGGTATATAAGTAAGTCTGCTTGATCATGAATGTTGAGACTTTCGTGTCAGAAATGTTATTTGACTTAGCTGATATTTTTAGTATCTATGTCTACTTCTGTGTAGCATCAAATCTAGTGCAAGAGTAGAACAAAATCACTTTCCTTGGCTTTTTTAAAATGTAACAATAATTGAACATAATGCTTGCATTGCACAAGGTCTCTGGAAGAGAGTTACTTTTAGAAGGTGAGTAAACAATTTCAGCTAGAAGAAATGGGATGAGCAGAGCAACTTACCTGTATAAAACAAGAAAAAGCACGTTCCCTAGTTGCTTCTTAGAATAAAATTGTGTATTCTTTGCCTGTTAAGTTTTAAGTCAGGAACCTGTTAGTACTTGGAGATGAAAAAAGCAGAAGAATATCATCAACTTTAAAATTATGTTTTCAAACAATAAATGTTTTATTGTTCTACTGCGCTCATTTTCAATCCTGAAGCATTTGTAATCCCTTTATCACAATTGTCTTAATGTGGTAATGATTATCATGTCACAAAGGATTGGTTTTGGCAGCTTGGGCTTTGAAAAGTAGTAATTCCTACCAAGTTCGACAGTCATAGAAATACTGCTTTTAATTAAAAATGAGGGCCTACCAATATATATTAACCCAAGTCTTTTTGAAGAATGCTTTTTTGTATTAACCTGTTAGCTGAATTCAAAAACAATGTTTGTGATTATAAAATATATACATACAATCTGTGTAATCTATTATCTGCATGAGAAATCAACAAACCAGTCTTTTTATCATTCTGGGAAATATTGTTCATTGCGCCTTTTATAATGCCTTTCAAAATTGAAACACTGTGATTTGAATATTGCTGTTGGAGTGACTGTGTAAGCAAACGGAATATTAATGAGGAAAATACTCTTTATTTTTGTAGGCATTACCACCAGCTCCAGTTCAGAATCATACAAACAAGCATCAAGTATTCAATGCATCTCTCCAAGATCATATTTATCCAAGCTGTTTTGGGAGTACGCCAGATTGGAATAGCTCTAAATTTATAAGTCTTTGGGGATCAGAGATGATGAATGACAAGAACTGGAATCCTGCTGCATTTTTGCCTGATACAATTCCTGGTGAGGGTTTGTTACTATTTCACACTGACTAGTTAAAAGCCTTATGTTTTGAAATTGAGTGTGGCACTTGTTTCCAGGAATGGTAGGTTTCATCATCATGGTTTCACAAGGCAGGATTCCGGCAGAGATTTGCTGCTATTTCTACTCCAGTGGGGCTGAAAACTGAAAAATTAATTTTTATGTACTGGGGAGAGGATGCTAAAGGCAAAAGAATAGCATGCTATTTTTCACCTACGGTCATTGTAGAGGTAATTTTGTCTTCAGAAGTTTAGGGTTGCACAGAAATGAGAATTAAGGGGAAACTTAAATTTAACTTTTGGTCTTCTGCCACAAAGGCTTGCTCTTTTTCTACAGGGTCATTACCACCACGCTGGTAATACGGTACTACATCTTACTACTTATAATGCGCAGAGATAACTGCATTGTCATTCAAAAAGACAAAGGCATAAATCAAGCAGTAGATTAATTTAAGCCAGGAAGCCTTTGCAAATACTAATGTTTAAAGTGAAAAGAGAATAGAAGAGAAATAACAACATATCTTTCCATTCGTGTCATAGCAAGTATTAAATACCTATTTTATTTTATTTGACTTGTACGAAAAAGGAAGCTTGGTTTTATGTGTTGGCTTTTTTTCAGACTGATCTGCTGCTAACTTGTGTCAAGCTACTACACTGATGTTTAAAAGGAAAGCATTAAAAACCTCCAGAAAACTTCCCCAGTAGCATAGCTCATCCATTTGCAAATGTAGTTATGGGTAACTGTTCCAATAGATGGTTAGTGGCAAGCTTGTGTGGAAGGTCTGTCACAAAGGGGTTACTGTAGTTAGCTGGAATTACCAATAAGTAAAGATAAGATTTATGCTGTTCTATTGATAGAAGGATATGTTGTTCCTGCTTGTAACTGTTGCATGGCTAACCTGTCCTTCAGATACTGAAGCTTATATGCTTAACATGTAAAATGGTGTCCAATTTTAGTTTTTAAATTATAAATGGATAAAGGTAGCATCTTCGCTACTTGTTAACACACATTTAGTAGTGTTCTTAAAATTGTAACATTAAAGGTTTTGACTTCTGCTCTGAGACTTCTTAGCACTTTTTGTGAAGGAGCATCACTTCACTAATCCTACCAAGCCAACACTAACAATATATCCTTGCATGCCTGCAGCTAAATTATTGCATGTTTAATTCTAAGTGCCATAAAGAAAATTCTGTAATTCTGTGATTCTCAATTACTATGTGTGTTTCAATTGAAGGGAGTGATATATTAGCACCAGCGCTCTCAGAAATAAGACCCGAAGCACTTCCTACTACATCTAGCAATGAAGCAACAGCAGTTACTGACAGCAAAGAGAAAAAAAATGCTGCAAAGAAGAAATGTCTGTACAATTTCCAGGATGCCTTTATGGAAGCTAATAAAGTTGTCATGGCAACCTCTTCTGCCACTTCTTCTGTCTCCTGCACAGCAACTACAGTGCAGTCAAGCAGCAACCAATTTAAAGTATCATCTAAGAGACCTTCATCAATAGGTAAGGATTTGTAATGCACACACAGCTTAGTAACTGATTCAAGTACACTTAGCTAGCCATAACGATTTATATGTGTTCATTTTAGTAATATTACGTATCTTGATAATTTTCATTAGTCGCTGTTTTTGCTGTTCTTGAGTTGTAGTCTCTGTACTTGTGGATTAAAGAACTTTGTAAAAGACCTTGATGTTAGAGTTTGGGACTGAATAGGGAGGTGTTGAAATACTACTCCATTTTTACAGAAGTTGAGAACACCCATCACGTTGCATGATTGTTTGGATAGTTAATAGACACTTATTAATTTCTTTTAATTGTAAGTGATTTCTTTTTTCCCCAATTTAGGTGAAGTGTTCCACAATATTAATAAAGAGGACCATAGACATTCTGCACCAGTTGCACCACGAAATAGTCCTACCAGTTTAGCATCCCTCCCTTCGCTGTCTCCTGCTGCACTGTCTCCAGCCTCTACACCACATCTTCCAAATCTTGCTGCTCCTTCTTTCCCAAAAACTGCTGCAACGGCCCCTGGATTTGTGGATCCTCATTCAGGTCTTTGTCCTACTACAGTTGCACCTCCTACTTCAACCACAGACAGCTCTGTAAGTGCCCCACCAAGTGTCTGCAGGTAAGTTTCTTATTGTTGTTGTTCGTTTTTTACAGTAGAAGGGGAATTAAAATACGGATACCTTTTCCCCTTTGCCAATGGTTGTAGCCTGAAAGAAGAGCTGTCTGTGTGCTCAGCAAATGAGACTGAGTTCTGATACTTAGTGTGTAACTTGGTGTGAGACTTTATGGATATGTTTTCCGTTGCAGAATCTACTTACTGAGTTTAGAGGCTTAAAAATTAATGTTTACTCACTTTTAGAGATGTCACCTGGGATAAAGAAGTCAAGCTCTATTTCTTTCTTACACTATCAATGCAAGTAGTGGTTGCAGCTGCTGAGACACAAACCTGTTGTTTAATATACCTGTTTTCTGTCGTTTTGGCATTACATGACAAGCAGGAATGAAAAGCTGTGAAAAATCCAAGGAGTCTGTAGACATCTCTAGCTCAGCCTCCAAAAAGGTCGTATGTAGTCTTGAAAACTGCCACATAGTAACACATTTTCCTGACTGCACTTAAGACTTAGGTATCAGTCCCACCATTTGTATAGTGGGTGTAGTGTGAAAGGATGTTCTGATTTCCAAAGGTCATCAAAGGTTTTGGAGGCTGGGAGGAGTTTGGTGGAGCGGTCTGGAGTGTTATGTACTGTGGCAGACAGACAATGGTGCCAACTCTTCAATATCTCTGAGTGCAGGCATAACAGAAAAGCATTTGAGTCATTGCTTCAAGTACTCTTGACCTGTAAGGCTGTGGTCATGGTTGCTATGAATGTGGTCTTCTTGCTACTGCAGTAGTTTTCAGAAGATGATGTGAGATTTGGGCGGAGTTAGATAAATTCATACCTGAAGTGCTTCTAAAAATGCCCTTATTTCTGTTATATATGCCCTTACATTCTGTTTTATTGATGCTATCATAAAATAAGTAGTTCTTTCATGCTCAAGAAATTATAGCAAATTTTGTAAAGAAACTTTCTTACTTAGTGCAGGGAGAGAATTGAATATAGGCTATTTAACGCAATAGAAATCCAGCTTTTATCATCATCTCCAGGTGCTAATGTGATAAAGTAGTTTTGGTTTGTAAGGAACGAACTGGGAGAGAACTCAAAAACAATTATTGCAGTCTGTATGAATCAGTGCTGTGCTATAATGGGAAAAACTGCTTTATGCTCTAGTCTTTCAATCTAGCGATTGAGCGACAGAACTAATGAAGCCTTGACTTCTATGGAATTGTATCTATTACCCCTAGCACATGCTACTGGGTGCTGTAATGCTAACTCTCAACAGGCAAGAAACAGCGATGCAAGGGCTGCTCAAACTGACTAGTCAGAACGTTTGCACTGACTGACAGTATCTCCTGTTACATGCAACAGTCTTGCATGCCTTTTCCCTAACTAGGATACTGAAGTTGTACAATTTTTCCTGGTCACTAATTCTTGTAAACCTTACAGGGCATGGACAGGAAGGAAGGGAAGGGGTCAGTGGAGTTAGAAAGAAGATTAACATATATTTTGCAAATAAGACAAATTTATGGCTTGTTTCCACCTTTCTAACATAAGAACAAAGAAATACTAATACTAGATTAGTGGATTTTTTTAAAAATACTTTTTACTTTTGAAGCAAGATCACATCAGTTTTAGAAGAACTGGACAGTTGGGTGCACAGTTCTGCAGAGCTTTGGAGGGAATAAACTGCTATGTACCTGCTTATTGAAGAGATGTGGTGGTATTTCACCTTGAAAATACAGGTGCAAACAGGGGAATGGGAACACTTTGGTTTTAGCTGACCTTGAATTTTTTGTTTAAGTCAAGAGCTTGAAATCTATCTAAAACCAGGGGATTTTTGAGATAAGTTGAGTACTTGGCAACTGCACAGCTCTTTAGACCACAAGTGATGACACGGGCAGCAGTTTCAAAACCATTCCATTTAAAAAAGCTAAAATGACTACTTCTGAAGCTATTTTACCTGTTTAAAGCCAGTAAGAACAGTTCCAAAACTCATCCTCTAGGCCGCTTATTCAGTGAGTCACTAAATGAGTTTTTATAAATCACTTTCCCATGTATCCTCTTATCTTGCTGCTTCGTTTTGAGCATCTCCATTTGCAAGCTACTGGATGGAGGCTTTAGGATTTGATGCATCACTGGTGGCTGATATCCCAGTTTGAGAGTCTTTGTTCCTGGTAGATGTACATATAACTGTATATGTTGGTTTGTTTTTTTTTTTTTTTTTTTCCAAATACCTCATTTATTATAATCTAGAGTTTTTATAAGCTTTTTCTTAATTTCACATAGTGATCCTGACTGCGAGGGCCATCGTTGTGAGAACAGTAACACGTATGATCATCAACAGTATGATGGAGAGGAGAGCCAAGACGAAGACAGCTGTTCGGAGCATAGCTCCAGTACCTCAACATCCACAAATCAGAAGGAAGGAAAATACTGTGACTGCTGTTACTGTGAGTTCTTCGGCCATGGAGGAGTAAGTTGTTGGATTTTAAATTTTTTTATCTGCTTTTTTGTCACTTACTCATCATTGATTGCATGTGATTTATCAGACTGCAACTAAGGGGGTGGCATTGGAGCTCGATCAAGAGAAGTAGTAAAAGGAGCATGGTTAGAAAGTAATTTTCCTCTTTGAAATGAAGAATTGAACCACACCTTTCCAATTGAAAGCAATTCAAGAGCAATAAAAATGACTGAAAGATTTAGGAAGCAACTGACTTGGATAATAGATACCATGTTTGAAACTGCAAACAGGGGCATTGAGCCGTTTAAATAACTTGACAAAATTCTTGCGCTCATCTGTAGCAGGATAATTATAAATAATGCACAGAGTGCGGGTAAAAGTACACTTAATATAGGATTTATTCTTTTTTAAATGTTCGTGGCAATTTGAGCCGTTCTCCCATTTGTAAAAGCAGCAATCGGCGAAGTATTCACTTTAACTTGATTTTTAAAAAAAGAAAAAAGAAACTGTTCTTACCTAGAATTCAGGCAGTGTAAGTTTAAATTGTACTTTCATCAAAGGAAAACCCAAAGTGTACTTTCCCTGTTTTCAGTATTACAGTTTACTGGTGCATTTTGATAGGCACTTTCTTTTATTTGTATTTAAAGGGTGTTTTGAAGAAACTATGAAGTTCTAAAGCATGCAGGTTATACAAAATCTTTTTCCTTATGTTCTTTATTTTAATACTTAACACTTTGTTTGAAGCATCCTTAAGTTAATGTCATACCAGTAACTTGTCTAGTAAATTCTTTTAATCATATCTTTTCATTTGCACAAATGAAATGCTAAAAGCTGTTAAGTTGCCACATTAAATTTTTTAACTTAAAATTTTTATTTTCCTGCTGGCTTCATTTGTAAATATGTGTATAGTCTGTTTTAATAATCAGTTAACTAGTAGAATTTGAGTCTCTGGCATTTTTTTTCCTATTTGAAGTAAAAGCTCAGTTTATTTGCCATGTATTCGGCCAGATGCAGATTCATCTTAGGGCTTGAAGTGAAGTAAAAGCCCTTGCCCTGTAGCTGAAACGGGCAGGGAGGGGATCCCATTTCTCATTACATGTTCCCACCATGTCCGTGATTGATCTGTCTTTGACAGTCAGCTGATTGCACAGTAAGTTCATTTTGCTGAAGTGGCAGAACGCTACAGGATTTTTAAGTTAATAGGCTTTCTTTTGCTGGTTTAATGAGTTGAACTGGTGTAGCTCCAAACAGATGGGCACCAGATCTGGTGCAGGAGGGGAGAGGGTAAGGCAGCAGGAGGGGAGGAGGAATGAGGAGTTGAGAGGCAGGAGCGGTGGATGGGAATACAGAAATGAAACATGACGCAAGGATTCAACTTGCAGCAGTGTTCAAGTTATTGATGCAACTCTGCTGGGGGTATGCTGGCACACTTCAGTGCAGGCTAATCAAGCCTTCACAGTTACAGCCCAGAGGCCCATGTAGCCCAAACTCTGAAACAGACTTAATAGAAAATGGAAACAGCAGTGAATGTCTGCTCCTTTCAAATTTTCAAAGATGGTATACCAGTCACAAGAGAATATGGAAATCTCCTTTTTTGCTTTTAAGGGCATTTCTTTGTCTTCTCCCTGTGCATTCCTCTACAAGATCAGTCATTCTTTCAGTTGGAAAATAGAGTTCACAAGCTAGCATGAAGTCCGACAGGTCTGTTGCATGTTAAATACACCTTCTAGGTACACATACAAACAATAAGGAGTTTGATATTCAGGTTTGGGCCTTCCAGGGTATTTTAAGGTTTCTGAAATTTCAAAAATCTCAAAAGTATTAGGTCAGTGAAATATTTATATTTAGTCACTAAATTTTTGTCTCATGTCCTTCAGCCTCCAGCTGCACCAACCAGTAGAAATTATGCGGAGATGCGAGAAAAGCTTCGTTTACGTCTAACAAAAAGGAAAGAGGAACAGCCGAAGAAACCAGATCAGATCTCTGAAAGGGAAAGTGTTGTTGACCACCGAAAGGTGGAAGACTTGCTACAATTTATAAACAGCTCTGAAACCAAACCAGTAAGCAGTTCTCGGGCAGCCAAGCGTGCCAGACATAAGCAAAGAAAGGTAAGACATAAAAGTATATTTATCCTAGACTTCATGTTTTTGAATCTGTGCACTCTGTAAGTATACCACTGTATGCTGACTTCATAATAATGGTATAATTGTTTTCTGTGTAGTGTGTGGTACGCTACCTGTTTGTATATATACAGCTAGCTTACCTGTTCTGATGCTGCCTGAGGAGTTACGTAGTAGGCTGAGAAGATTCCTCGCAGTGTCGTTGTCGTGTGTTTTGTTGCAAATTAGCTTTATACTGGATTTTCCCACATTTTAGAAAGCTATTTCTAAGTGTCAGAAATGTTAAGAATTTGATTGTTGTGTAGAATTGACATTTAAAAATGGGGGAAGTTACAAACCTAGTGTTTCTTTGTTGGGATAATGGTTACAACAAACTGTCTCTGTAGGAAGCCAGGAAACATAAGGTCAGTGCTTTTATGAGAGTGCAAAAGTCGAGATTTCATATTTTTAGAATGATTGCACGGGGCACCTTGCTGTCCTTATTGAAAGAGGTTAAGCGCTGTGCCATGTGATGACACAAAGGGCTATCCCAAGCTGGAGTGAAGTGGCAAGCTGCAGAGACGGGGCAGGGAAGAAAAAATTACAAGTTGCTTTCAAATGGAAATTGGCAAAAACATTCCTAAAAAAACCTCTGAAGTGTAACAGTAAAATTATTTTGTTGAAAACAATATTTGCTGAGTTAATAGAGGAAATATATTATTTTTATGAAGTTGAACAAGCAGGACATTGGCTTTTCTTACTGCAATTCAAGCATCACCCTTAGGTATAAAGTTCAAGGTGCAATGAGATTGCTGAATGTTTTTGGATTCTGCTAAGTACGTTGTGTGACTGCACTGTAAATATTTCTTGTTTGTGGAGTTGCTTGCTGGCACTAATTCTGCATTCTTTAAATGCTTCCATGGGTTTGGAAGACCTGATGTTCACAAGTTATATTCTTTATGTTCGTGTTGTAGCACTATTCATCAACCTGAGGGCTTAGTGAGTTATTTTTAAATGAAATTCACTTTGCTCTTGCAGTGTAGTTTGAGCATAAGAAGTGGAAGATTTTCATAGGGTTTTTTTGCATGACTTCTATAGCTGTGGAAAAAGTAATCCCATACAGGCACTTCTAAATGTGCAAGAAAATGAATGGACGTGATTTTTCTCAGTGTATGACTTTCATTTTGCTAATGATGCAAGATCAATGCTGCACAGCAAAGTTTTAACCATTGCAGTAATGGCTGGAAAAAAATCCATTGTGTCTTTTTCATGTTGTTAATGAACTTACGGCTGACAACAGAGAATTTTACCATGCTTATTATTTGTGACAACTTTCAATGTAGCTTTAATGTGCTTAGTGTTTTGCTGTAAAATGTTTTTAATGATTGCTCTTCCTCATGTTCATGAACACTGAAACAGAGCAACTCTGCCACCGTAGCAAGAGAACGGGTAAACAATGCAACATGGTGCAAACCTGAGTTACCGTAGTAATACAGGCAGTTTTTGCGAATGAAGCTGTAGGTTTTGTTTTCAGCAGTTTTTTGTGGTTTTAGAAACTTTGATATGGAGTTAGGCTTAGCAGTAGCAAAGAGAAGATCAACAGTAGGTATTAACAACAGTCAAATATGTTACAGAAAAATAGAAAATAGAAGTATAGAAAGGACTCTAATGTACTTTAAAGGGCAGCTTTTGTATAAAGAGTTATTTGCCTACGCGCAGGTTTCTGGATTAGGTATGTTCATATGTTAACATCCTAGGATTTATAACATTCATAAAGTAGTAATAATCCCTAAAACTCTAATTTCCAAACTATTTGTCAATTTCAATAAAACTATTGTTATTTTGTAGCTTGAAGAAAAAGCTCGACTTGAAGCAGAAGCCAGGGAGAGGGAGCATCACCAATTGCTTGAGGAACAGAGGCGGCGAGAGGAAGAAGAAGAAGAGAGGCTGAAACAAGAATTACAACGGCTTCAAGAACTTCAGCAGTTGCGGGCTGTAAAGAAAAAGAAGAAAGAACGAACAAGTAAAGACTGTCAGAAGGTGGACATGCTTACTCGAAACTGCCAGGCCGTGAAGGAATCTGTCCCAAATGGACCCGAAGACATTCAGAATGGTACACTTGAGCAATCAGAAAAGATAGAAACCTCCTCCGGTTCACTGTCAAGACATGTGAATCATACAGAACAGAGGCCGGTTTCGGAGACAGGCTGTGAACTATCCAATCCTGTAAACACTAGAGACTCCAAGCTGCTTTATCAGAAAGAGGGGAGTGTAAAGCAGCATGAGCCCCTCTCTTTTCTGCTCGATATTATGCATCAACATAAAGAAGGAAACAGCAAACAGAAACTGAAGCAGATAAACAAACCGTGTGCTGAACAAGTGAAAAAGTCTGTTGAATCCCCCAAAGCATCTGAGATTCAGACTAAAACCAGAAACCAAATAGAATCCAAAGCAAAAGAGCTCCCAACACTTGCAGAACCTAAAAAAGAGGAGAAGAAATTAAACAATAACAACAAAAAACAGTTAAACCATGTAAAGGAAGAGAAAGCACCCATAACAAGTGAATCCCCTTCACCAAGTGAACAGCAACAAAATAATAAGCTAATACTTGCGGATTCTCCTCAACCAAAAGGCAAGAACAAGAAAAATAAGAAGAAAAAAGGGGACAAAGTCAACAATTCCATTGGTAAGTGTATAAAAGTTGAAGAACTTGTATTGTTTTTTATTGTTACCAGTACAGAAGTTTGAAATCTTTATCTTCAGTCATTTCTGCCAATGTGAATTAGAGAAACAGAAAAACTGGTGTCAGGAAAACTCAAGTCATTGTAATTATAACAACTAGGAGATGCATATAGTTTTAGTAAAAAGGTGTAGGATACTTGAAGAATTAATAAACTAGCATATGCTGCTGGTTTTGCATGGGGTTTTTGTCAGTGAAGAAGGACAGTGTCTTCCATAAAGCCTGTGTTGCTTAAAATAAATATTTAAAATAATTCAATAATATGCTGAAATCCATTTTGAACAACTTGAAAGCAAGATTGTTTCTTATATAGCATTAAGAGTATAGTCTAAAGTTGGTCTTACTGTTTAAGCAATGAAAATAAGGGTTTTCTGTAGCCAAAGAACGATCGTTCATGCATAAATTTGCATTTTGCAGTGCAAATAATTCCTTTTGTATATTAATTAAATTAACAGGTGAAGTAAACACAAAAACTAATTTACTACTTTCTTATTTGCCAGAGTGAGAACTTAGTGGGATGTTAATTAGGTGATAATATTGAGTGTTTTCTCCACATGACTATTAGTTTGTGCTAGTAAACAGATTTTTTTCATTTATCTGATAGGAATAATAAAAAAACAAAAGATTGAGTTGACTCAAACAAGTTGCACTTGTATAATTTTCTTTCCAACGTATTTTTTTGTTTTCCTGAAAATGTCTAACAATTAATACCAGAGCTGAGAAGCGTATGCAGTGCTGGCTGGTTGGCTTTGTCAGCATGCTAGTCTAACTACCGTTCTTGGGCACCAGTTTATTCCTGCACGTGCATGGTCCCTACTGGGGTTTCCTGTTGGGATGGCAGTTTTGTGGTAGGGACATCTGTCAGCCCGGAGCACCCGGTCCTTTCCCCTGGGATCACCCAGTAGTTGAGCGGTAACAGTGCACAAATTAAACGCCCGTTCACCAGAATGACTTAAAACTGCAGTTCTTACTGCTGTCCTGACTGGTGAGCACATGAAGATACAAGACCTTAATCCTTGGGCAGTCTCTGCCAGTGTTTCACAATACTTACGTTTATTAAGCTTTGTTACAAAAAACGTAAACCAAATTCCTGGTTGTTGAAAGTGCTAGGTGT
>VYZM01015403.1:204711-230154 GCA_013398915.1 Dromas ardeola
GTGGTTTCAGGGTTGGGATGAGTCAGACCACCAATCTTTCTTTTTAACTCTAATGTTCAATGTTTCCATTCCACGTCAATCAAGCAGCGGTACAGCATTGAACCCTTTTCTTTTCATACTTTAGTTCTTGTGCATACTGTATTGTGGTGTGTTTGGGTTTGTTTTTTGGTTTTGATTTACCAAGAAGAATGTACACCTGTCATTGGAGTAAGACAAAACTCTAGAATTAGAAGCAGAAAGAGAAGACTGGAGACTTTTGAAGGAAAAACTATTGAAGGGGTGGTTGTGGAGGGTGTTTACTGTAGGAGAATTTAGGAAGCTTCCTGCATCTTTTTCTCCTTCCTGCCCCTCACCGTTTTTTTTTTTTGCTGCTTAAATCAAGTATAGTAACAATTTCTGAAAACTAATGTTTAAATGTGGAAAAAACCTAGGGACTTGTTTCTGAATTTATAAAGAGATAATTGTGCTGCTCTCTGAAGAGTCAGAACTGGATTGCCACTTTGAGTAGTTCTGACTTTAGAACTACAAGAAAGATACTGTAATATACAATTTTTCATTTAGCTGTAGTTTCTTAAAGACATAGGGCCTCTAGAAGAGAGTTGTTCGTTCTTGTAATCTCAAAGATTCTAGAGATTCCTGATGTGTACGAGGTGTTTTCGGTTAGTTTCTCTATCTCACCCTTTTTGGAACGGGTTCTGAAGCTGCTTCAGAAATTAGATTGGACTATATAGGTAGTAAGAGACTTCAGGAGGAAAATGCTCAAATTGGTTTCTACAAAAATTTACACTTCCTGAAGCTTTTTTTAAAAAAAGTATGAGAGAACCATACACTGAGACAGTATGATATACCAACAGACTTTAAAGAGACCTTGTTGCTGTAGCTGAGGCCTAAATTCAGGGCGTATTAAAATATTTTTTAAAACGTTTTAAAAAAAATACCTAATTGTAGGTAGCATGACTTAGACTCTTGTAGACACAGCCTGATGATCATGTCCCAGACGGAGTACAGCAGCTCTGCAGCCCAGAATTCTTGAAATACTTTTCTTTATAAATACCGTTTTTTAAATGTTTGTAAAGCTGCCTTTTTAGTGGTAAGGCCAACAAATTTCAGGCAGTCAAATGCTATTCATTAGCTATCTGATTCATTGAGCCCTTTGTATAATTTAAACATTCTCATGTGTATTCCAGGTTAATGGCACCTTTTGCAACCCATGCAGTCAGTAAATTTACTGTTGATTCATCCCTTCCTTATTCCCAGTGTGACTCCTTAAAGGCTGAGCAGAGGTACTAATACAGGGGTTTCAAGAATTGTTTGTCTTATTATAAGTATTAATTCAGCCTAAACATGAATAATCAGTAGCCTACCAAGTTCAGGCAGTTCTCTAGAAACATCTTACATGCAGCTTCTTCAAGCTTCTTCCTCTCCTTCTCCCCTCCTCATGGAATCTAATGTAGTATCATCCTTTTCCTTTGTAGATGATGTGTTTCTACCCAAAGATATTGATCTAGACAGCGTGGAAATGGATGAAACAGAGCGAGAAGTGGAGTATTTTAAAAGGTAAATTGCTGTAATAAAGCTGTTGTGCTGCTTCTCGTGTGCCATGGTTTAATAAAAAAAAAATCAAAACAAACTCCAGAACCCCCCACAACTTAATAACTAACTCCTAGCAGAAAAGCTTGTGTTGTACTGTGTTGTAACATAGCAAATACTGTTACAGCTGACATTGTGAATACTGTAACAATGACCAAAGCTGTAGATTTATGGGCACAGATCATAGCTAAGTAGCACAAATACAGAAATGGGTGCCAGAATCATTTATGTGTGCCCCAGGTTCTCATCAAAGCTTTCAGAACATCCGTAGTTACCATTTTTTTTTCTATTAGCAGAGTTTGCATGAATATTTCTTTTATTATGTACACAGACGAAGTACCGACTAGTATTAAAAAAAAAAAAAAGAGAAAAATGCTATGTTAGGTGTTAAGTGTGAACAAATAAAACCTACGTTTTAAATTTCAGAACAGATACTTCAAAAAGGTTGGTTTGTGATGTTTTCTTCCTCTTTTATAGGAGCTATTAGTTTGGTATTTTATACTGTACATGAAGTAGAGATTGTAGAACTGGGATATTAGCTTATGCCAATCATAAAGAGGAGATGCTTATACTAGTGCAGTGACAATGAAAGAATAATGTGTGCTTGTGAATCTTCTTTCTTCTGTGCATTTTGGTTGCTTTTGGGATTTGTGCATCACATTAGTTACCTTTAAATTCCTCAAATATGAGCAGACAGCTCATGTTTAAATAATGTAGCACGTGTTCTTCCAAAATACTGAAATCTACTCAAATTTGTGTTCTTTAATGGTGGCTGGATGTGCTAGTTTCCCATGACTAAATCTAGTAAGCCTGTCATCATGGTAGCCAAATCTGAAATGTTACGAATAAATCTGTTTCCTGCACTTGAATAATTTAGGAATCAACAGCAGTATTTCACAAAACAACTAAAGTAATTTGTTTAAAGGGTGGGTTTTTTTAAGAAAGGGCTTTCAGTATGAATTTCAAGTTCTTTTCTAAATTTATATGGTTTTAATAGTCTATGTGCCTGGGATGTAATGTATGTCTGGCTTTTCCAAGGGACAGACTACAACTGCTTCTCTGTGCTTATTATTACTATACAAAATGCATATATGTCTGTGACTATTTATGGAGTTACAATGTACTGGAAGATGAATCTCTAGTCTTAAAAATTATTTTTGAGTGGTGCTAATTAAAGGATTTTTTTTAAAATTGGAATGTAGGTTTTATAGGTGAAATGTGGCATATATTACATAATGCTAGTGTTGGTATAGCATAAGCCTTTGTTATGGATTTCATGGAATATTCTTACCTTCATTCAAGTTTGCGGTATCTGTAACAAGAAAACAGAAAAGTTCTTTTCACCAGTTCTCTACTCAATAGGACGAATGAAGCAGTGTCTTACATTTGTGAAAGTGCAGCTGAACTTTGGGGATAAACTTGTCAAACATGATTCCAAATGAAAAGTTAAAACTTTTAACTGTACTGTTTTATAATCAATTCAGTAATTGATGTAATCTACTCCTTTACTGTCACCTGTTAGGAAGTGTGTGTAACCATCCGATTTGTTGATACATACCTGTTTAGAAAAGGTGTCTGAAGTGCCCTGATAGGTGATGCTCTAGGGGAGAAAAACAGCTACTTAAAGCTGTGAAGATACTTTTAGTGCATATGTTATCTAAAATTTGGTAAGTTCTAACATAATACTTAGAAGGCTAGCAACATTGCTTGTTTTAATAACCCTCCATGGCAATGAGCTGCACGGGCCTACTGAATTCATACCTTTTACTGATAGTTAATTCATCACTTTTTCTTCTTGCTTTGTAGTGGCATAATAAATGGATACATTAGTTACACCCTGACTTCAGAATTAATTTTGTAAGCTACTTCTAACTTCAGCATAGAAAGAACAAAATAAGTTTAGTTCTTCTGACCTTCCACTGTACCTCTCTATTTTGCTCCTTCTGTCTGTTCCCCTGTTTTGGCTTTCAGTTGTTAGAGAAGCTGTATAGCCTTCCAGAGAGGGGTATGTGCTGCCTTGATGCTGTCGTACAGCCTTTAGCCTAAAAGAACTACACCTTGCCTCGCTAAAGGACTGTCACTGAAATACCTGCACATGCCAACCTTTTTCAAATGTTCTTCCATAAATTGTCTTCAGTGAAAGCCAATAAGTGGATTTTTGTTCTAAAAGTGTTTTTTTTTTTCTAGGCATGTGGGCTACTTATCTGCTGTTTTATAAGCAAACCTCCTTTCTATAGGTCTTTGTCTCAAACATAACTTTGCTGTATTCAGAAGAGAAGCAGCAGTGTCCCATGCCGTTGGTGCTTCTGCTTTACAGGTTACCTGACACTCCTTACTGTTACAAGGTTTTTGGTAAATACAGCAATGTCAGCTCTGTTTCTAGTTAATGTTCGGCTAGCTTCTGTCTGCTAAATATGCAGTGTTCTTTGCTACTTCATTCACTTACTCTTGATGATGCAGTGGTGTTTAAAGTAACTGATTTATGATCTATTTGAGTGATGAACCAGTAATTTTTATTTTTTAGGTGTAATTTTTTTAAGAGGTTTTGCCTTTCTGAATGAGAGCTGTTCTTCGAAAGAGAGTAAACACCTGTGGATTGATTTTAAATATATTGGTTTCACTTTATTACTTTCTTTCTTTTCAGATTCTGCTTGGATTCTGCCAGACAGACAAGGCAGAGACTTTCCATCAACTGGTCCAATTTTAGCTTGAAAAAAACCACCTTTGCTGCACATTGAAATGACATAATATGGGGAGGGAACCCTGCAGGAATCAACGAACGACAACTCCACTTATCTGTCCTGCTGTGCTGAGAGCTTATCTGGTCTTGAGCCAGTGCTGCCTTGCCTTGTCCCCAGTGCTGTGTGGATCTGCACTGAACCCTTTGGCCTGATAATTCTTGCGGACTGAAAAATTGCCACTTTCTACCTGAATTTGTTAGCTTGTGTGCTTGTAGTCTGTGAGTGAGACTTACTTGATTGTAGCTGTATGCCGTTGGAGTTGGAACAATAGCTCTTTTCCATCTCCTTCTGAATGCCTTGGCCTCAAAGACTTTAAATTGCTTAGGCTTGGGTGGAGGCCAAAATACTAGTTTGCATCATCTGCAGTGGCTCCTGTCACTTCTGCATCTAGCTATGTTTTGTCATTCTGACTCCTGACAAAGGAATGGACCTAGTCAGTTGTGCTTTCATCTGCTCCAGAATTCTCCTGACATGACTTCATGAAAAAGAGGCTCTTACGGGACAAGCATTTCCTCAGTTCTTTCACAATCTACTGTTTAAGAGTGTACAAGTTACGCTATTTGTGTTTTGATTTTTTTTTTCCTGACTTGTAGCCAGCTTGTGTAAGAATACTTGCAGAATGAGAAAATTTAAAAAAGAACAGTACTCACACTATCAAATCTGTTATAGAGTGTATAATTGTATTAACACTGAAGCCTAACTGGCTACTTTTTTAACATATTGTTAAGTAATATTAAAATCATGTCTTTCTTTTTGAAAGATGGAATACATTAGTATGGCAGAAGACTTGTGTCTTGCTTTTTTCTGCTTGGGTGGGGGAAGGGAAGAAAGGAACATATCCAAAAAATAATGGTCTTCTAAACTAAGTTTCATCTTGGGTCAGAATTGGTCTGTGAATGCTGCTTAACTTAAGCATGTTCATCTATCAATGCTTGTTTGCCAGCTCACCTGATGGGGAAAAACTGCTATCTGCTGGAGCAAGAAGGACTCCTGCTGAATGCTAGAATTAAGTTTGTGAATTACTGCAATGCTTCTATTTCAATAGATCATTTGTGAGAAGGTAATATAAAAATTTCCAAGGTAATGTCAGTGCAGAAATTAAATAGGTAGACTCAGTGCTACTATCTTGTAAATAATTAACAACATAGTAATGTTTTACAGGTTGTACAGAATTGCACAGCATTGAAGAAAACTCATACTTTAGGATTTTGATCTGTGTAAAGATATTGCACTTGAAGAAATTTTTCTGATGCTGTGCTATTTATTCAGAATAGAGACAACAGAAGCTTTCTTTTTACTTCTAGATGACCATACTTACCCAAATTATAAACCAGTCTTCCATTATTTTTTTTTTTAAGAAAATAGGACTTCCACTCAGCATGTATTTAAAAGGACAATATAGCGTCAAAGCCTACTAGCATCCTTTTCCAGAACCATTCCGCATTTTTCTTTCTTCTGCTTGTTAACACATATTTTTCTGTGGTATACCTGCTGGGCTTGGGACTGCTTTGCAAGACACAGTGTAATTACACTCAGCTTTGGACTTGAGAAGGTTTAATGGATGATTGCTGTCCCCTATGAGGCCCAGATGTAGTAGGAGGATTCGTTGGCTACAGACCACTGAGATATCTACAACTTCACATCCCTCTTGTTGGTCCTGGAGCTCCTGTCCCAGTGTGAGCCTGATACAGGCTGTCCCTGATACAGAACATAGTCGCTCAGCTTGTACCCAGCCATTGTAGGTAAATGAGTCCTCAGTATCCTCTTGTAGAGGAGGGAATGACACAATACCTGTTCTCAAAATATAGTCCAGGGATGTAAAGGGGACAACTTGTAAAATTCTTCTTAAGATTCAGGTTGAGGAAGGAATTAATAGCTTAGCCTTACTTTTTTGTCAATACAGTATTGTAACATATGTATTTACTTGCTTGTGCTGGAGGAATAGCATCTCAAACCTAAAAGGTAATACCTGTGCCACTTAGCACTGTTTCTGCAAAACTGTGTACTGTTGAAAGTACCCTGCATCAGTTAGTGGAGAAGAATGAACTTTGTTTCTTGAGATCCTGGAGGCTTACATCTGTTGCAGCCTGAGTTAGATCTTAGTTATGTAAAAGTGGAGAGACTGCTCATGTGGGACAGTGGCTGTGGGGAAAAAAAAATACTGTTAAAACAGCTGAAGCTAGATGTTTGTGTGAAATCCAACTTTTCAGTCTTTTTCAGTTCTAAACCGTAACACAAGGTGGCAGTGTGTGTCATCACTAGTAACTTCTGCATCAGTGATCTCAACAAATTGAGGTATGGGATGGAAAAACTAGTTGATGTCACATTAGCAAATATTGATGCAGATCCCAGTTTCTCTAGAGTAGGAACGCTTTGAAAGTACTGAGATATCTAATGATGCTAGGAAACTCATTTCATAGCATTTGTTTTCACTAGTAAATGGGAAGAAAGCTTTATTTTCTACTAACAAAGCTGTTCAGTGTGCTACGTGAATACGACATGCTTCTCTTTATTTTGAAATCCTGGGTTAAGACAACAGAAGAAGTCCTTTTGCGTTTGAGGAATATACATATGTATTTGTAATATCCTTCAAAGATACTTGCCTTTTGCTCCATCATGGTATATCGGTACAACTGACACAATTTGACGCACTAGACAGAAAGCATGAAGAATGGGTATCCATGGATCTGCTGTTGTTGCACCTTGATGAGGACTTAAAGGCAAGTTGTATTTTTCTAAATTCATAATTAAGTGAAGGTAAGCATGGACTGGTCTGGGAGCTAGGAGATTTGAAAATACTAGCTTCACTTCTACGATTTTTGTGTCCATGGGCAAATGAGTTAGTTACTATTACTCCATTCATTAAATGGTTTTATTAAGGCTTTGCTGAATTATGAGCATATTTCTTAATGCCTAAATAAGTAGCAATGTGAAGTCTGTTTAGGTGCAGCACTGTATCCTCCTATTGGAAGCACAAACGTTTTGCACTGGTATTTGTGTAGTTCAGATGCATTCAATCCAGATAAAATACGTTCAAAGGTAACTTCGAGTAGAGGAGGCCTCCATCATGACTGAGAAAATTTGAGTTCTTCGTGAAAGTTGGAAGGGGGAAAAATTCCACCTTTGAGAGGTGGGCTGCTTCGATAACTGTAGTGTAATTTGTGCCCTTGTTCCCTACTCAACTTTCATATGAAAGATGTATATGCAAGTTCTGGAGGTGACTGGTGGTATCTATTTTAGGCCTGTCTGCTGGTGTCAGTGCTGCTGAATCTGAGAGCGTGGTACTTTTTCAGGCATATCCATAATGGCAGAGGGCATAATTGCACAAATTGTTTGCATCTTGAACAGTGTTGATATTGGCTGCTTTGAGAGCTCTTACATGGGGATGTCTAATCTCTGCTTGGCATTCACTGTTGTTGCTTTCTGAGGGAATGTAACTGAGAGTTCGGAAGCCTCAGCACGCTTTTTTGGTGTTGCATCGTTGGTACTTAGAAGTGTGTAGCTGAGGTTCAGCATGCTGACAACACAAGTCTCACCATAGCCTGAGAAGAAGATTGATGTGTTAAAAATTAATTCACGTAGTGACTGCTGAGTGCGTAGGCGTTTGGTGTGCTCACTGCTGCTCAAAAAGGCTTTACAAGTTGCTTTCTGTTTTAGTGAAAGGTTAGCTCACCTTTACTTCAGTGCGGATCCTATGGTATCATGATGGAGAAATTAGTGCTTAATGTTTATTGGGGTAAACATTTACACTAATAATCACAGTTTCAAACATCTGCCAGCACAAACAAAGGTGTGCAACTTGTAGTTGAAGAAGATATTCTAAAAAAAAAAAAATCTCTGCTTGCTGTGTTGTAACATACATCTGAGCAAGATGAGGTGTGTAGTATCTTTGTGGTCTTTGGCTCTTTCTTTGCATTTAAACCTCCATGAAATCTGAAGACTGAAACTTTTGGTAGGGGAATTCTCTGAAGTGAAGTCACATAAGTGTTGATTCGGGATGTCTCCCTTCCTCTTCCTGTCCATCAGAAAGAACTTTCCAAAAAAATTCCAGTTTTCCAAATTTTAAATGCCTTCCTAATCACCAGCAACTTGTCTGCCCTCTGTTACTCCATTCGTCATTAACTGAAAATGTTAAATCATAAAAATGTTGTGTCTTGTACTGCTGCTACAAGCAGCTGATGTAAGTGCACTGTTGTTGAAAGGAGGATGTTTTTCTTTTCTCTTCTGTTTTCCCCACTGAACGAAGAAGTAACAATGCCTAACCTTTGGGCCTCATTTCTGTTCTTCACAGGTCTGTGTTTAGCTTCAGCTTTGCGGATGCTTTTAGCTGTACAGTTGGGCCTCTCCCAGCTCAGTGCTTAGAGATGTGGAAGAAACTGCCTATTGATGCACTCTGGATTTACATAAGCTGTTGAAAAACATGCCAGGTAAACCTGTGTTTTCCTGTAACTGGACTAGTGGGTTTTTACTGGTTTGCTTATGAAGTGATGGGTACAAATGGGATTTTAAAGTGGATGGTGTCCGATTTCTGTCTCTGGGGAAGACATAAAACAGAAGGGGAGAAGGAATATAGTGATTGTGTCTTCTCTGATACATTCTTCTTGGTTTTTTTTTTTCTTTTAACCCTGTAGTAGTTTGAATGTCTTGTTTTAGGAGGGTTTGAAGCATGTTTTCACACTTCAGTGACAGATCCATAGCTTTTAACATCACTGTTTCACCAGGTATTGTTTGATCAAATATGTAGTTTTATTGTGTGTTAGAGTCTCTTTAGGCAGAGTTGTGAGAAGAGGGGACTGTGTGTAGTCTGGATGCTTGCTTGGCCTAAATTTTCCTTCCAGGATGTCTGTGTTGTAGTATTACAGCAATGCACAGATCTGCTTGGATGCAACGTGCCAAGGGATCTACTGGACAGTTATTTTCTAGAAATCGTTTTCCCATTCCCAATGTTTCCCATTCTGTTGGGATTAAACAGGCTGTTTCCTTTAAACAGGCAGTTGACTCAAATCTAGTTAGTACAATGGTTTGCACTGGGTTTTGGGGTGGGTTTTTTTGCATGCAAGCACCATGGTATTGTTTAAGGTTGTTTTGCTTCTGACTGAAATACAAAATTTGAATCCAGAGTCTGGAGTGGAAAAGTTGGAATGCCGAATTCATCAGACCAGATGAGTGTGTTGCTGCCTGGTGTTGCTTCAACAGACTTTATGCTGCAACCACTCGTCTGCATCAGCTCATGGGAGGGTGGTTCCATATTAACTGGAAATGCATAATCAGCAAAGTCCTCTTCTTCCAAAAGGGACAGAAGTGGGAATCAAGTCACTTGAAGTCAGATATTTGAGCATATATATCTTGTTTCATGCACTCTGTCTTCAATACCTTGTACAAATTTTTATCCATCTGTTGTTTGACAGATTCTACAGTACTGCTAAGAGCAGTTAAGTTGAGGTTCTCAGGATTTTTTTTTGTTTGTTTAGTTTCTCTTAAGTTGAGGGACAAATTAGAAGTAGCCTATTTGTTAGAGAGGTCCTCTTGGGGGACAATCTTAACACTAACAGGGAAAGACAAGTTGTAAGTAACATTACATCAGCCTCTTCACTTACATATGTTGATTATACCAGGGTATGAACTCTTTGCACTAGTGAGTGAATTCTCGAGTCTGGAAGCAGGACTGTGGTTGTGTAGTTTTGCTGACTGTGAAAGATGTGATTGCTAGAGCTGTTTATTGAAAGTGGGAGTGGAAGAAAGAGTGCCCTAGTACACTGGAATCTAACGTAGTGAAAATACTGTTGCCTTTATCCTTTCATGCAAGGTCACCTCTTAGATTTCTTTATTTGGGTATACTCTTACTTTCTATAACAATCTGCAGATAAAGTCTTTGTCTTCTACTGAGCAAGTAAACAAACTTTTCCATTTGAAAAGAGTCATGAAAATGCAGTTTGCTACCATTTATCTGATATGGGGCTTCTGCTTAATTCCTTTCTATCCTATCAATCTATCTTACAAGCTTTAAAAGATAATTTCTCTTTCCTTCCTAGACTCAGAGTGTGTGTCTGAAAAGTCCATTAATGAACCTTTTCAGTAATGTAACTGTGGTACATGTCACTTGCCCAAGACCTTTTGTGGTCTACAGTGAAATTGTTTCAGTCATTCCTTCTCCCCAGCTGCCTCTGAGCCTTTGTGTCATTTACGTTGGTCATACTTCACATATTTCACCACGTGGGGAAACTTTCTGAAGGCTGTCTTGCAGAAAATCCAATCCTTTCTGCACCATGAGTTATGCTCTCTGAGTCAAGAGGCATGAAATTGTGTATTGACTGTTCTTTTTTTATTAAAAATAATAATAATAAATTCTGGGACTGCCTGTGGTCTTCAAGTGTAGTTTTGGGAGGAGCTGGCCTAATGTCAGTGAAGATGAACTGTGTGGGTAAGAACAGAATTGTAAGGCAAAAGGCTTAAGTCTGTTATGTGATGTTTAACTCCTTATTCATCCTACAGGGCTTCTGTTGAACACCTAGAAAAGCAGTTCATCAAGCAGCCTGTCAGAGTGAGTTGTAAGTATATCATGCAACTTCTCTGTGCCACGTTTTTCTGCTTTGTAAAGTGGTACAAAAACATAATTGGTACTTGAGCACTGGTGAAAGTGTTATCTAAATGTACATGTGAAGTCATAAGAGGTTTCAGATGTTTCTGAAATTCTCTGCTGAGCTACAGCTGGGGATGTAATGCTAGATAGTGAGGTGAACAAGTTGAAATGCAAGAATTTAACAGGTCAGTGTACTGATTATGCAGTGTGAGAAATAATCATCTTGCCACATCAGAACTGTGGCAAGTTCACATCTTTTCAAAATATTTCTTCATTTCAGTTCATTCAAAGATCACCGATTGTCATCATTATGGTAATTGCTCTTCTAAAATCCATTTTTAACCCATCTTAACAATTAGGCAATCCAAAATGGCCACAGCTGAGTTACTGGAGAGACTTGGCATGTTCTTCTGAACTTTCAGTCTCTTGCTTTTGTCAGTGTTAGCCAGTATAGCCTAATTGTTTTTCTCTTTCTTCATGCAGATGCCTTTTTTTTGGACACTAATCTTCAGTTGTGCAATAGGAGCGTCATCTCTCCATGCCTTGGAACATCTTAGGCGTAGGAGTCAGGGTCTTGAGTGGATTAGACGTTGGCAGAGATGTAGATTTTGGCAATGCTTTGAACTAGGACATGATAATCTGTGTGATGCATGCAAGTAGACTAAACATGGAAGAGAGGTCTTAAGACGTTGCAGTCATTACCCATACAAAGGTATGTTTGTTGTTGGATTGGAATCCTTTAAATGATGCGGTGTAGGGACAGATGGGTCTGGCGTGACCTGCTGCCAGTTCCCTTTCCTCATACCAGCAATATGTCAGCATGACATGGTATGATGTTGTGGGAGAAGCATTTTATTAAAAACAGCTGGCACCCAAATACAGTTGTAGATCACGATCTCCAGGCTGGCTGGCTGATTTTGCATATTGCCCCCTTTCTTTTTTTAAAACAAAACAAAGTAACACTTATGTATTTAAACTGGGAGATTATGGTCTATACTCTGGATTTGGTTTTGATGCTAATTGACGCTTTGTCATGTTTAGCCCTTGGCAACTTAAGCAATCTTGAATGCTGCTATAATACAGAATCACCCAAACAAAAGTAGCCCGATGAGGAAACAGCGCAGCTGGTTGAGAAATTGTGGAAGTGATAGTGTTTTGAAATGACTGGGAGGAAAAAAAAAACCAACACAAAACCTAATTCTTCTTGGGTATAGCCTGGAATGCATTCTGTGTGTTAGATTGCAGGAGATAATGCAGTGTAAGTATGAAAAACAAGTGTGTTACTTCAGTTATGTGTGTAAATATGAGTGCCCTGTTTTAATGTGTAATGGTCTAAAATAGTAATGGGCTTGAAGGTAACGTTGGTTTAAATGTGTAAGGCTTAAACATTGTACAGAGATGACTTCTTAAAATCCTACTTCCTCTTAGTTGTTTTTTTTCGGTTGTGATAACATTTTTATAGGCTTCAACTTTAAGATGTGTGATTTCATGGCCATGCTGTAAGCAAGAGTTGTGCTCTGCACAACTTAAGTCATTGTATCTTGTATGATAACGAAAATTAGGTAGCTGTGGGTAAATGAAGAAGGGAAAATAGCTATTTTTAAGTACTTCTTTTTTAAAAAAAAACAATTTTTTTTCTTCATCCTAAGATGTTCAGCAATTCCTTTTTGCATTTTAACTTGATTTGTAAAGCATGTAAAAGAAGATTGTTGTAAATCTTTAGTGCAAGCTTTTGTGTCCTACAGCTCTTTGGAAATGTGTTACTTTCTTTTGCTAAAGGACTCTGATTTAATCCACTTACTTTGTTAAATAGCTTTTGCCTTAACCAGTATTTCTGGTTTATTGTTACTTATGCAATTCGGTAGCTCATCGCTGCACTGAGAACTGGTCTTCCATTAGGAGGATTATTAATGGTATCTAAAATGTGGTAAAGATGTCTCCAAGCTGACACTGGTGTCCCACACTGGCCTACAACTGGGAGAGATGAGGCAGAAAAGATGTGAGGCAACTACAACTTTTACTGCGTTTTACAGAAGAAGCATTAGTGCAGAGATGAAGCAGCTTGGCCCCAGCTACAGCACAAGTCTGAAATGGAGCTGGAAACTGAACCCAGTTATCTAGAGGCCGGAGTCTGCAGCTGAAATACAAGCCTGTCTTATGTCATCAGGATTTCTACAAGAACTATCACTGGATAAGAAAGAGGAGAAGCACTGTGAAGCATTAGCCTCTCGCTTCATGGTGATTTTTGCCCTAAATGTTCTCTTCCTCACCTGTTTACGCACACCATCTCCTAGACCATCTCACTGATCCTTCTTGCTCCTACAGACCTTGTGGCTGAGGTTCCCTGGAAAACATAGAATCATAGAATTGTCAGGGTTGGAAGGGACCTTAAAGATCATCTAGTTCCAACTCCCCTGCCATGGGCAGGGACACCTCCCACTAGATCAGCTTGCTCAGAGCCCCATCCAGCCTGGCTTTAAAAACTTCCAGGGATGGGGCCTCCACCACCTCTCTGCACAACCTGTTCCAGTGCCTCACCACGCTCATGGTGAAGAACTTCTTCCTTACGTCCATTCTGAATCGACCCATCTCTAGTTTTAATCCATTCCCTCTAGTCTTACCATTACCCGACATCCTAAAAAGTCCCTCACCAGCTTTCTTGTAGGCCCCCTTAAGATACTGGTAGGCCTGAGGAGCGACTACGTTGTGTAAGTGGTAATGTAGTCCTGAGGCTTTTTGACAACTGACCTTAGGATTTAATACTGTGGGTTTAATTTTGTTCAGTTAGTTATCTCATGCACGCCTGAAATGGCACCATAACACCATAGTGTTTCTTATTATTTCAGCCACAGCTAAGTGGCTGAAAAGAGACGGAGTGTCCTGTGCTGTTGCAAGTAAGCTCAGTGGGGTCAGAATGAAGTAAAACTCATAGTTGTTCTCTGAACAGCATTGGATGAGAGAAACAGGGAGGGGCCTGGTGTTTCTTTCTTAGCTCATTCATTCCAGGCACAGTAACAGCATGGCCTGTGCTGGAGGAGGCAGTCACTGGGATGGATGTGGAGCTGTGGATTTCCTGGTCTATTGTAATCTCTCTCTCGGTAGATTCTCATAAATCAGGAAGAGTGTACCTCATAGCTGTGGCCAGATTGCAATCCAGACCCTTAGCGCTCAGTTTTCTGTGAGTCGGTTTCACCTCTTGCTCCTAGCTTTACTACAGTTGTCTTTTGTCTTACCATGTTAGGGAATCAGGTTAATGTGGTTGCTGTTTTCCATCACACATGACCACATTTCCTCGTAAGAATAGGAACTGTGAAGTGACCCTAAAACTAAGTGTCACTTTTGTACTTCTGAAAGATGGCTTAGTTGTTATTAAATACTTCTTTTATACCCTGGAAGGGTGCTTGGTCTTTAGACCGTGGAAGAGGCTTATGGGGGGAATTTTCATCTGAAAGGTGTCATGCAGAAGTTTAGCAGCAACTATTGAGGGAGGTGATGGGAACATTAAGCGCTAATTAACGGTGTAGGTTACATGCCGAGATCAGTATTGTGTGGGCTGGCTACCTGGTGCAGTATCACCATCCTGTGTATGAGGAAGTGAATCGGCTGGCTTACGTGTTTAATGGTTAAGAAACTCTAAAGATACAGGACCTTATGTAGTTCAGCTATGGTATAAATGTGATCTCCAGCAGTGATTGTCTACTGTGTAGAATAGCAATGGTTTTTACCCACTAGAAATGAATTTCCAGGAAAGCACATGACTGACTTTGTTCACCTTACTTTTGCTAATAGAAAGAAACTGAGAACTTTCATCAGCAGGTGACAAGTTTTGCATTGAGTGAGGATCCTTGTCTCAAAGCAGTTGTACTCATTTGCATGGGAGTGAGCTAATTTCCAATGATCAGCTCAGAATGGGTTCATATAACTCAGCTACTAAATCTGCCATTTCCTGCTTAGAAGTGTAGACAGAGTTGAAAACATCTACTGCTATGCAGACACAGGGGAAGGAGATCATGTATATGGGAAGAGCTTGGCCAAGTGTGTTTAAGCATCTTGGTCTGGTGGGATAGCTTTATTCTGATAGAATGAAAAGTTGCCTCTTAAAGCTTTTTATTGAGAAATCACTATGAAATTTGACACTTTGTTTAAAAAAAGATAAAATAGTTTTCTAGTGTCTTCGTCTTCAGGTGAGAAGATAATCTTCCCATTAACCAGCAAGACAGGATACTGGATGCTAGATTTCTGTAAGGAATGTGTGATGCTTTTAGATCACTTAAGAGTTGCCGTAATCTGTGCAGAAGATTAAAACACATTAGTTGCTGTTGATTATTAAAGAATCTTCATCCCAAGTGGACTTACAGCTTTTTGGCAACTTTTTTACTGGTGATGAGACCCAAAGGCTACAACCTGAAAGGTTAAAGTGCCTTTTCAGGGTAATGTTTGCTTCGGTGCAATTTGGTTTGCCTTTTGTCTGTGTAACCAAGGCTTGGTTACATTGGAAACCTGGGTTTCGAAACATAGATCTGAATTTCCCCTGGTGGAAACACAAAAATAATTTGTGTGGATCCTGTCCTTTCAGAGCGTGGAGGTTATGTCCTGCTTTTCCTCTAGGATGAGTTGCTGAAATACTTCTGCTCCCTTTTTTAGTGTCATTTTGGCTAGTCCTTTGTTGGAGAAGCCACCCAGGAAAGGAAATGCTGTGTCCATAGTGAGGGTGGTATGGCCAGTACAGAAGTTCATCTGCTTCATGGCCAAGTGAGCTTCTTCATGTTTATGGTCATCTTCCCCTGCTGTTTTCCATTGCCAACACTAGATGCTTTTTCATGTTTAGGGATCAGCATCAGGAATGTGTTAAATTTTATCCAAATTTTAAATAATTTCCAGTTCTTTATCCTTGTCATCCCACCCGTAGTGTCTCAGTGGACATACATCAAAGGACAGATGAGTTCTTTGAGCAGAACGCTCCAGGTGGAAAAAAATACTGAATTTTCAGGTAACAATAAAGCTGTAAATGCAGTTTGATGCTACTCCTGTCAATATAAATGGGACAACCAACGGGGCATCAAAAAGAGTGCTATAAATTCTACCTGATTCCTTAAGACAATTTGTCATCTGTTTTTCTTCTCTGTTCCTGGCTAGCAGTACCCCTGACTAAGTAATTTTACGAGTTTGGCTGGAATTTTAATTGCACTTTTCCCTGTGTTAATTAAGAGAACTAATGTTTAGCACATTACCAGTGAAGACTGGTAGCATGCTCTAGAGAGAACTCCTGGTGCAGCATCCTGCCACAGCTGGCAGTGCTTTTGAGAGACAGGAGGTGGTGGTCTGGGAAAGTCTACACCCAGCAGAGGACTGGCCACCGATAATCAAGAAGCAGGCATTTTGCAGGGGGTTTGGCTTCCCTTTCAAATTTTAAACTTGACTCAATTCTGTGTGGCTCAGTCTGGTTTGACGCTTCAAAGAGATGGGCTCAGGCCATGCCTGTTGCAAGATGCCACCTTCCTGCTACCCTGCCTGCTGCTCTTGTACGCCAGCCCGATGACAGACTTGAAGTGTAGGCTACGTTTTTCACGGTGATTGTGGTTTCTAGTGAGCCCTGAAATGTGGTAGGGTAATGAAGTCTAACACACGTTACAGCCTGGGTGTCCTTTTAGATGCTCTCTAGCACCCTCGCTGTGTCACTTCCAGGGTTGTTGCCCACCTCTCTGGTGCTGTCTCAGAGCTGCTGCAGTACCTGGCCATAGATGATCACAGAGCTGATGTTTCCATTTTACTGGACAGGAGTGTTAATGACTTCCTTGCTTCAATATTGTAAAGCTGGAAAGCCTGCAAGGGGAATTTTAGTTCTGAAGGCTGCACACGAACATGTCTGTATTGCCAGACTTGAAGAGTTTGATAGCCTCCTTAGAGGCTGAACCCAGGATTGCTGCAGATCAGGAAATTGGGATAGGATAATTCAGGTCAGAAGGGACTTACAGAAGTCTCCAGTCCAGCCTCCTGCTCTAAGCGGGGTCAGCTTGGGTCTTTATCCAATTTGGCCTTGAAAACCTTTTAGGACAGAGTGCAACCTCTCTGGGCAATCTGTTCATGGATTTATTGGTTGTAATAAATTGGCATTTTGTTTATTATTATTGTTCATTTATTTTGTAGCCTTTAGGCTCATTTTTCATGTCTCAGCTTTCTGTCTGTATTGGTAAAGGCAATCTCATGGCTTCTAAGCAAGGTCTGGGGAAAGCGTGGGGATTAACCCATGCATTTCCAGAATTTGCAAGTAACAGTGTTGCCATTCTCAATTTTACATTTTCTTTAAGTATGTTCCCTTGCTTTGTTTAAAACCACCACTGTCTTTTTGTGCTTCTTTCTCCTTACATGGTTCCCCACCCACCTCTATGACAGTGGTAGAGGAGGAAGGACTCTGTTTTCCATGTATCTTGTGCTGCTGCTAGCACCTTTGTAGTACTTAGATATCTGAAACCATTTGATGCTAGGTATAACTTCAGTTTGTGAGGAGTTGAAGGATGAGGGAGATGAGATGAGAACAGAATCCAGATCTGTTTCTAGTAAGCAGCTTTTCACGACAATTTGTATTCATACAATGTATTTCAAATGTTGAACATCAGATGGTGAAGCACCTGGTTTACATCAGCCTTGAGGCAGAGATCATGTGCTTGTGCCAGGTTGTTCGACAACGTGACAATAATGGTGTGAGCATTGCACTGGTAGTGTGTGTTTGTGGTGGAATAGTGTATTAGCTCTGGCATGCAGTGTGGTATGTTTGTTGGTATCATGTCAGGCTGGCTGTGTTGATGAGGAGCCTTGTTTCATTTTGGCTATATCATGGTTGTCTAAGGCCTTTCCCTTTTTAACCTACTCACTCTGTGTAAGTTACATAAAGGAAATAATGAAGAAATGGCAATGGGCTTTCTCTGGCTGAAATTAGCTGTTGACCTTAGACTACCAAAAGCTACATCTATAAAAAGCCCCTGCTGATTTTCCTTGGTGGGCTAGAGGAATCCTCTGAGCGGCTTTTTGTGAGTTAACGTTTGGAGGAGGAGTGGCGGGGATGGTGTTATGTGTTTTGGTACATGAGCTGATGATTGCTTGAATGAGTGGACTTCCTGATTCAAAGGTAAAGAATGAATGGTCTCTCCTCATAGTTTCATTTTTATTATAAAAGGTACTTTAGCAGCTCAGTGGTGTCTGCAGCCCCACGCAAGTGCTGCCTAGACAATTGTTTCCACTGCTTGAGAAAAAGTCCATCTGACGCACCAATGGGAAGTCGACACTTTCAGTTCATTAAAGCGAGCATCTATGAGGGTATGTACGCAGCTGAGAATGTTTCAGCCTCTAAGAAGGGTCTGAAAAAGGCTTGAGCTTCAAAAGCTTCCATTGTCTGAAGGCACAGGCTGTTCCAGCTCAGCTCCCTCCTGCTGTAGCCCTGGGACTAAGTGTGTAGTTGCTATTTGATTGTTGCAGCAGCCTTGCTTTATTGCTTGACCTTGCTTTATTTAATAATAATTAAAACTGTTGTTTTCTGTGTTTGCAAGATAATGATGAATTTGGAACACATAAAAGAAGTTATCTGGCTGATGGTTCAGTGAAGGGGCCTTTAGAGAGAACTGATGATGAGTATACTCATGTTTTACTCATTTTCCTAATGTTTGTCTGCTTTATTCTCTTCTCAGAGCTAATATCCCTGTCTGTATTTGCAGACTAGCTCCTTCAAATTGGTTATTACTGTGATGCAAGTAGTTCTGGAAGGTGGATCTGTAGGGGCTTTTTTTTTTTTCCCTGTTTTGCTCTAATGGGTGTTTTGACATTACATCAAAATAATGCCACTTGGCAATGCAGCAGGATACTGATGACCTCTGGAAAAGGCTTCTTAATACATTAGCGATTGCATCCTACAGACCAGACTTAAAAGGGAGCTCAGATATTCCTGGAGAAGCTAGCAAACACAAACAGCAGGATAGAGTGTCTTCCACATGGAAGCTGTTACTGCCTTTTCCATCCTAAATGAGTTTACTGTACTGCTGAAGCGATGGACATGCTTGTTCTAAGGGCTAGGGGGCTTTTTAATATTGGAGTACTATAGGATTAACTATTCAGCCACCAAGGGAATATAGGGGGAAGCGATGATGTTAACAGCTTTTCTGATATGATTTAGGGGGCAGCACTATATTTGGCCCCATCTTGTTCTCAGCTGAGGTATTGGTGTCTGAAAATATAACTGTAGGGATGTCAGTATCTGACAGTATAGTCTGTATGGATAAGAACTGTTAGTGAGCTTAAAATGACCGTTCCTAGTATGCATTGTTATATTATGTCTTTTGTCTTTAAATATAGCAGCTTTTCAGCTTTGTCACAGCTGTGGTTAAGATGATAGGCTGAGACGACATTTCTACCTTGTTTTTTTCTTTAAATAGCAAGAGTTTGTGGTGATCCCAGGGAATTTATAATCAAGGTGAGTTCAGGTTAGAAGGAACCTTTGCAGGTCATCTAGTTCAGCCTCCTGCTCTTTTGAGATGTCTGATTTGCTGAAGTGATCACTAATCTACTCTCTCTACTCTGGGTCATGCTTCACCTGTGCGGACTCTGCCGCTATCTTCAGGGAGGTCTAAGAGCAGACCTTCCCAGTCAAATAGACATTTTATACCTTGGCCTTTTTTTGTGCTCTTTATCTGTGGACTAACATTTTCCTTGCTGCTAAGATACTTCTTGTTGCCTTCTGCACCTCTTCCATGTTTCAACCCCAGCCAAACTTTTACTTTCCTGCCCTCCTTATGTACTCTAGCATTGTCTCATTTTCCTTCTAAATAGCCTGTCCCCACTTCCACCTCCTGTACACTTCCTTTTAGTGTTTGAGCTTGCTTAGGAGTTCCCCCTTGGGCAGAGCTGGCCCCCTGCCATGTTTGCTTGACTTCCTGCACATCAGAACAGGCTGTTCTGCTTTGAGTGGTTGTTCTTGGAGATCAGCTGGCCCTCCTATGTCCCTTTGCCTCAGCCTCCGATGGGATCCTGACTACCAGTTCCCTGAACAAGCCCAGATCTTCTCTTCCAAAGTTCACTATCTCTATTCTGCTACCTGCCTACCTCACTTCTTTCAGGATTCTTGTATCACCATTTTATGATTGCTGCAGCCAAGGCTGCGATCAACCTTCACAGGTTTAACTAGTTCATCTTGATTAATGAGTAGGAGATTGAGCAAAGTGCCTCTCCTAATTGGCTTGTCTATCAGTCTTTTTTCAAAAAGTTGTCCTCCAGGATTGCTCTCTTGGATTGTTTGTACCCTTCCTTGTTGCCCTTCCAGGAGTTACTGGGGTGGTGAAAACACCCAGGGAGAACCAGGGCTTGCAATCAAAAGGCTTCTCCCAGCTGATTTCATCCACTTTTGGTGGCCTGTAGCAAACTCCCATCACACTATTATGCTTGTTGGCCTCCTCTCTCGTCCTGACCCATAAGCTTGTGACCATTTTGTCACCTATTGCTTTGCAGAGCTCTGCATGTTCAGGTCACTTCTTTGCATAGAGCACAGCCCCAAGCTCTCTGTTTTCTCTTTTTTCCTTCCTGAAGAGCCATCATCTATCCATCCATATGTCTCAGCATTGCAGTCATGTAAACTATCCCACCACACCTCTACTCCCAGAGATATCATAGCTTTGTGTCTGCACATGGACTTCCATTTTCTTCTGTTTTGCAGCGTTTGCTTGTGTACAGGCCCTTTGGAGAGGCCCCCTGTGATGCAGCTTCAGAATGGGAGGGGTAGAGTCTTGGGAAAAGATTAGGGACACTGGCTACTATTTGTTCCTTAATTTTACTTTTCCATGGAACTGGTTCTGGTGCCACAGTGTTAATCTTTTTGTGAAGGAAAGGAGCTGCTCCACTTGTGTAGGAAATGTCAGGGATGTTGCGCTTGGGTACTGGTATGTCCTGGGAAAAGACCGTTCATAACCCTTTCTAGGACCAAGTGAGCAAGCACACAGTCGGAGATACTGGCATTTCTAATCTGGCTCTTTCATATGCAACTTCAATGGCATAGGGTGGGTTTGTGTACCTGTAGAATGGTGCTGGTCTACCTGTTATGGATTGGTCACTCTTTAAGACAGTTTGCAAATATGCTAAATCCCAGATGATTTACTTTATTACATTCTTTCACCTACTTAACACACTTGCACAAACACATGCATGTATTCTGTCACTGTGATAACTTCTTTTCAGCCTTGTTCAAGTAGATTTTGCTTTTCTTCTGTGTTTTTCCATATGGTGGACTCTGACTGCCCACAGTGGATTTGAGAATTAGTCCCCAATGAGGAACAACGGAGGAAATCTTTTTCTTCCTCTCTCCAGTGTAAGGGAGCAGAATCAGCTGGCGTTGGTCCTGTACTTCCTCCTTCTCTTCTCAGAAGCTGGAAGACTGCAGTTCCCTCCTCCCACATCGTCATCTCTACTCAGATGCGTGCAACTATTGATGATTAGAAGTAAATTTTTTTTCATGTCCAGGGTTCTTCAGGTGAATTCCACCCAGGCTGTGGTAGCTCCTAAACTGTGCCCTGACTATCTGAAGAGGAACCATCCTAGAACAATTGCTAGGAGCTCAGTGCACACTTCCCCTGAGCACTTCTCCATAGCTGTGGAAGTTAGTGTGCTCAATGGCTGTGGTATCTTAGTAACTTCTCTTCAGCCATTCTCTTTGAGAGGGTTCTGCTGTACACATTTCGAGAGAATCTTTCAAAAGAGAAACTAGCCAGTCATTGTGGCGTTGTGTGTTTGTCCGTCCCCTCCCCCAAAAAATTCTGTCCACTGTCAAATGGGTTTCTCTTATGCTGGTTAAAACTGAAGAGATGTCTCCATGTTCTGTAACATATTTTGAACTCTGTGCTTCTATAGCAAGTAATTTTCTACTTGGTCACGCCTTTACCTGTGCTGTCTTCCCAGCTGCTTTGACCAGATTGTCAGTAGTTTTATGCTCTCTTTTACTGTACCTGCGTGTAGCCAGGAGATTGTGTCTCGCAAGGCTTGGTTGTGGCGAAAACATTGCAATAAAGTAGGCTGGACGCTGATGGCAGCTGTAAAACCTTGGGATGCAGTGCCTTGCTGTGTCATTTTACCGCGTGCAACCTGTCATTAGACACATGTAAAGATGGAAACAGCCCGTTACTAGTAGAACCATTTTCAAGAAGGAAGAGAGCTTTTCACATTCTTTGACAGTACAAGAATATCTTACTGTAACTTCCTCAGCTTTCCACTTATCTGAGGGCATGTATGTTTTGATGAAATCATAGTAATGTGTTTTTTTTGTTTTTGTTGTTAAAGATTACCAGAGTAGTGTTTTGGGTAGCTTCATTTTCTGATCTGCAGTGTAACGACCAGAAGTATCCTTGTCTACTTGTCCCATGTTCGATACAGGCAATGAGACTTCACATCCAAACAATTGTTGTTTCCTTTCCTTATCTTTGATTAATGCTTTTTCATCTGTTTTATCAAACTTCTGGCTTCTTCCCACTTGTAGGCTCCTTAAAACTTAATCTAACAAGTCATCACATACATTAATGGTGACCATATTGCAGTAAGATGGTATTTGGTCCAAAGTAAGTTTAAATACCAAGGTCTGTCAAAACAAGCTCTGGCTCCATTCAATCTCATGTGCATGTTTACCCTTCTGCACCCAACGCTAAGTTAAACTTTATCCCCCTCCAATGCCAAGCCAGCTTCACCCTGGAAGCTACCTTGTGCTCTCTGAGCCCCTGGTGCATCAGCTGCATACCTCCGCTCCTGGCGCATCTCGCTCTGGGGAGATGCACAGAGGAAGGGCTTTGCTGCTCAGCACACTGCTGCGTTGTCCTGTTTTATGACCCGCCTTCAGGGAGGAAGGAAACACAGCTGCCAGAGAGCATATCTGTGCCGTGGAAAGTAGGCCTGAGCCACAGTAGGAGGCTGAAGGAATAAAGAGGCAGCCCAAACCCAGATGGCCTCTCGGCTGCAGGCACAATACACCGAGCTTCAGCCTGGGTTCACCTCATCCTCAGTTGAAGCAAATACAGAGCTCCTGTATTTGAGGAGGTGAAAGACAGGCAGTACCAGCAAAGGAGGAAGGATTTTTCTTAGTATTTGTTATTTCTCTGCAGTGTGCCTGATGCTTCCACATTAAGAATGCCTGGTGTACCGATGTCTCCTTCACCGCAGCGATCTTGACACCAGCTAAGTCCACTTACGCTTTCAGTGAAGCAAGAGTCTCCTGGTGATGATATAGTTATAAATATGCAGCCATAGCATGTACATGAAGGAGCTGAACTAATGCTTTGCTGGAGAGAGTAATTTCATAGAATCACAGAATGGTTAGAGTTGGAAGGGACTTTGAAGATCATCTTGTTCCAATCCCCCTGCCCTGGGCAGGGACACCTTCCACTAGACCAGGTTGCTGAAAGAACCATCCAGCCTGGCCTTGAACACTTCCAGGGATGGGGCATCTACAGCTTCTCTGGGCAACCTGTTCCAGTGCCTCATCGCCCTCACAGTAAAGAATTTCTTCCTAATAGCTAATCTACACCTACCCTCTTTCAGCTTAAAACCGTTACCCCTTGTCCTATAGCTACACTCCCTGATAAAGAGTCCCTCCCCATCTTTCCTGTAGGCTCCCTTTAGGTACTGGAAGGCTGCTATAAGGTCTCCCTGGAGCCTTCTCTTCTTCAGGCTGAACAAACCCAACTCTCTCAACCTGTCATCATAGGAGAGATGCTCCAGCCCTCTGATCATCTTCATGGCCCTCCTCTGGACTTGCTCCAACAGCGAGTCCAAAGGATTTCTGAACTTTGAGTGTGCTTATAGTTGCAACTCTAATAACCTTTCATTGTAGCTCATGCTAGTAAACAAGTACCAAAAAAAGGTGCTCTGATAAGATTATTTTGCACTTAGATTGCACTTTTTGTCTACACGTTCATGTTGAGGACACACATGACATTCATGAGATAAACAGGAGGGTACACTGCAGAGTTAAACTCACTGAAAGCAATACAGTAAGTCACTGTCAGAGCATAGAGCATCCCTACCCTGTCCATGGGATCCTCTTCATGTTCAAACCAGAGACCTATTTAAATACAGACTAAATAATTTTGTATTGATAGTGAAACACGGAAGTTGCTCATTCATCAAGGTAGTTGTGTCTATGTGCATTAGTATGGCCTAATATTATTCCTTTTATTCCATTACTCATTTTGCAGCTATTGATGGCTACAGGCTGTTCAGAACGGACAGGCGAGGAAGGAGGGGTGGAGGCGTTGCCCTCTACATCAAGAAACGGATAGAGTGGGAAGAGCTGTCACCGAAGAATAGCCATGAGCAGGTTGAAAGCCTATGGGTAAGAATAAGAGTCTGAGGCAAAAAAGGGAACCTTGTGGTTGATGTCTACTAAAGGCTGCCCGATCAAGGGGAGCCTATTGACGAAGCCTTCTTACTCCAGCTACAGGAGGCATCGTCCTCACAGGCTCTTGTCCTGCTGGGGGACTTCACCCCAACAGCTGCTACTGGAAAAGTAGCGCAGTGAGCTGTAGGCAATCCAGGAGACTCCTGGAGTGCATTGAAGATAACTTCTTAAGCCAGGTAATAGACAGCCCTACAAGAGGAGATGCAGTACTGGACCTGATGGTCACCAATGCAAGTGATCTAATTGGTGACATCAAGACTGGAGGCAGCCAGGGTTGCAGTGATCATGCAGTGGTGGAGTTCACAGTCCTGAGGGATATGGGTCAGGGGAAGAGTAAAGCCAGGACCCTGAATTTTAGGAAAGTAAATTTACAGCTCTTCAAGGAGTTAGTCAATAGGACCCCCTGGGAAACTGCCCTCAGGCACAAGGGAGCGTAACAGAGCTGGAACATCTTTAAGGATGCTTTTCTTAGAGTGCCAGAGCTCTCGATTCCCCAGGTATAAGAAATCAGGAAAGGAGGGCAAGAGACCAGCATGGCTGAGTTGAGACCTGCTGGTCAAACTAAAGGAAGGCAAGAAGGAAACGCACAGGCAGTGGAAGTCAGGGACAGGTATCCTGGGAAGAGTATAGGGATGCTGCCTGGTTGTGTAGGGATGGGGTCAGGAAGGCCAAGGCACAGCTGGAGCTGAACTTGGCAAGGGATGCAAAGAATAATAAGAAGGGCTTCTACAGGTAAGTCAGCCAGCCAAGGAAGGTGAAAGAAAGCATACCCCCCTGATGAGCAAGAATGGCAAACTGGTAACAATGGATGAGGAGAAAGCTGAGGTACTCAACTTTTTTGCCTCAGTCGTCATTGTCAGCATCTCTCCCCACACCTCTTGAGTGATGTACTGCAAGGCAGGGACTGGGGGAGAAAAGTCTCTCCCACTGTAAGAGAAGATCAGGTTCATGACCACTTGAGGAACCTGAACATACATAAATCTATGGGACCTGATGAGATGCATCCCGGAGTCCTGAGGGAACTGGCTGATGTAGTCGCCAAGCCACTGTCACTGATATTTGAAAAGTCATAGCAGTGAGGTGAAGTCCCTGGTGACTGGAAAAAGAGAAACATT
>VYZM01015406.1:1657-27741 GCA_013398915.1 Dromas ardeola
GGAGGTGATTCTGCCCCTCTACTCCACTCTCCTGAGACCCAGCTTGGAGAACTGCATCCAGCTCTGGAGTCCTCAGCACAAGGACATGGACCTGTTGGAGCAGGTCCAGAGGAGGGCCTCGAGGATGGTCAGAGTGCTAGAGCACCTCTCCTATGAAGACAGGCTGAGAGAGTTGGGGTTGTTCAGCCTGGAGAAGAGAAGGCTTTGAGGAGACCTTATAGCAGCCTTCCAGTCTTTAAAGGGGGCCTACAGGAAAGATGGAAAGGCCTTTTTGCAAGGGCATGTAGTGATAGAACGAGGGGTAATGGCTTCAAACTGAAAAAGGGTAGATTTAGATTAGATATTAGGAAGAAATTCTTTACTGTGAGGATGGTGAGGCACTGGAACTGTCTGGCCAGAGGCAGTTGAGGCCCCATCCCTGGAGGTGTTCAAGACCAGGCTGGATGGGACTTTGAGTAATCTGGTCTAGTGGGTGGTGTCCCTGCCCATGGCAGGGGAGTTGGAATTAGATGGTCTTCAAGATCCCTACCAACCCAAACCATTCTATGATTCTATGATTTTTTTTCAATATGTTGATTAATAGAGAGCTAAATTTGGAGCTTCATAAACAGCAGTGCAGTAATGTATATACTGGACATGAAAAACTGTTGTTCTATTAATCTTTTCACCTTACAAATATGGCAAAATATGAAAAGTTATATTTATGCTTCTCTCCATTCCACTTTGTATTAAATAAGAAAAAAATTCTTTTAAGTTTTTTAAATTATGTTTTCATTTCAACTGCAATTTTTTTTAAAGAAACACTGCCATTCCTTGCGCACGCCAATCAGTACGTTGACTAATGGATTTAGCAGTGCCTTAGAAGTAATTAAATGAGGGGGCAGGGGGGTATTAAAGTGTTACAGAGCCATTAATTGCCACCTGTTTTCATTTGAGAGCACTATACTGGATCTGCAATTTTTCTGTAAATAGTATTTGGCAAAAGAATACTCTCGTAAGTATAAGGAATCCTGAAAAAGAAGGTTTTGTAATAATACAGCATGTAATAATACAGCACTAACCATATTGCTATCTCGAATAGGAAGAAATATTCTAAAGTTGTAATAGAGATGGAAGGTTATCAGAACTTCTGTTGGGAATAAGTTTCTAAAAAGAAAAACTTCCTGAGTATTTTAAGTCACATAATAATGTGTTTCCTATTCCTGTTTAGCTGAGCTTGAGAATGAAATTATAAAAGAAGTATTAAATATCTGGGGAGATGGGTGAATTAATTAATTAATTTATAGACCGTATAAACCTAAATTCAACCAGTAAACACCTAGGCAGGGTTATAGGCAAATTTTAATGAATCGTAAAAATTAAAAGCAAATATTTAGTTATCTACATTGCACATGAGTTTCTTCCATCATCATCTCTGGAAATGAGATACTTAAAGGTAGATTATAATAAGTAGATTTAGGGGTAAATTAGGGAAAAGGCAGAAAAAAGTTACAGTTTTTTTATATCTCTTAAAAACTAAAGCAAATAAAAAAAAATACTAAAAAACCCCCCAGCCAAACAAAAAGCCAAAACCCACCAAACCAAACACACAAAAAAGCAGAAGTAATGTCTTCATTTCAGCTGAGGCAAAAACTCCAAAGGAATCTTCAGCTGAAGTAGATGTAAGGGATAATTTTGATTCAAAACACTGACGCACTGTACCCAAGATGCTGACTTACAATTTCTCAGTACGATACATACCAGCAACAACGTGCTGGGTACTGTTCCAGCATTCTCCCAAGCACAGTAATGTGAGAATGTAATCTCAGAGGCAGGGGCCCATCTTCATAAGAGACCTGACAGCAACCCAAGTGCAAAATTCACTTCTGACTGTAGCCTTCTGAAATCAAATCTCAAAGCAAAAAAAGTTGTTTTCATAAATATTTTTTAAACAGACCATAATGGAAAACAGCATGTAACACAATGTCGTAGGGTTTTTTCCTAGGTAAACAAAGCCTCCCATTGACTTGGGGTGTTAACAGGACAGAGAACAACCAAATACTACAGATTAGTCCAGTATGAATTCTGATACTGTGGGTGCTGTTCCAGTTATAAGCAAGATAAATTCAGTCATTGCACATATCATATGCAAACTCTATTTTCTTATTATCAGTCAGATATTTTTATAGCCTCATCTCGTCATCTATCCAAGTAATCAAACCGTCCCTATTTCTTTCAGTGTTAGAGGAATGGGTTTCTTTTCACACGCTGCAGTGCAATAATACAGCTATTTCACAACTGCTACTGCAGCAACATGCTTCCAAACCAAGCAGTGATTAGAACTCCCCAACTAAGTTACTGTAGAATTGATCCTGCCTTTCTGTATTTTCTATGCCATGACTCATACTTATTGCATCCAGAAAACAAATGCCTGTATCCACTGCTACTTGCTCCTTAGTCTCCTATAAGCCAGCCTAAAATGAAGATATTGAGGAAGGCCTACTAAGCTGCTCTGTACACATGACTTATTATTAACATAGGGAATCTTCAGACTAGAGCACATCTTCCACCTTCAGATAAAGCTATGTACTTGAGTGAATTGCGCTGTCAAACTACAGGACATTTTCTATTCTGTCATGCAGTTATACTGCATGTGTAAAGTAGATGTATGTTTAATAAACACCATGAGATATCATAATTTCCAGAATTAAGGCAACAGATATTCCAAATGATTCTGATCTAAAACTAATAAAACTATGAGGATGCTTTAGGAAATTGTTTGCTAGATCCCAAATACAGCATATGGAATTGATGTTGAAAATCTCCTAATGAGCTTCTAACAGTGTTCAGACCAAGATGACCATGCTAATCCTGTCTTCCGGCTTTAAGAACTATAGATTTAAGTACCTGTCCTGGTTTGAGGTAAAACAGAACCAATTTTCTGATTTGTAATTTTACTTTTTAGCTGGGCCTCTTCTAACTGACTAAAGTCTGAAATTACCAGCATATTGTTCAGAAACTGTTCACTCTCAGAGTGATAAGACCTGATTATACCAAGGAATGGTATGGACAGAGGCTCTTGCTTATACTTATTGCTATAACAACCAAGGTCAGCTAACTTCCCTGTTTGTCCCGTTAGAGGGTCAGAAGCGGAGAAGCATAGAGGGGTCACACCTACAGGGAGGAGCGGACAGGACAGGTGACCCAAACCTGACCAACAGGGTATTCCATCCCATATGCATCACGCTCAGTATAAGAGCTAAGGGACACGGGGGCTCTGGCTCTCGCGTTTTCTTCAATGGCCGACGTCTGAGGAGGACCCTGTCTGTTCGTCTGCCTTCGATCGCGATCCGAGCACTCCTGACTCTAGTTCCGGAATTCAGCTCCTGTCCGTCGCTGACTCCAGTCTGGGACTTTCCCTGTGTCTGCTGGTGACGCGATCGTCATCCTGGGAGCTGGATACGGTTTTGTATATATTGTATACTTTTTTTTTTTTACTATTTTCTTATTTTCTTATTTATTATTATTTTCATTAAAGTAGTTTAGTTCTTTTTCTAAACTCATAAATCTCCTTATCTCTTCCTCTCCTCTCTGAGGAGAGAGGGGGGGGAGGGCCATCTGTCGTTCCGATTGGCCAATCCGGCCAAAACCACGACAGTACCAGTGAAGACATTGACACCACTTGGAATTGGGATACTCTTCATCAAGAGAAAAATGCTTCCTTGACCCCTAATAGTATATTTATACTTTTTATTAGCAAAAATCCCTCTTGCAAACATACTTTTTCACAAATCTTAAAAAAATAAAATAAAAAAATAATTTCAGGGTATTTAAAAGTATTTCAGCAACACAAACTGTGAATGCTTCTCCAAAAAGTACTGAAGACAGATGAGTTGCAGAGGACAAGGGTAATCAGAAGAAAGAGAAATGATCTTAAGTGAAAAAGCAAAAAGATTATACTTGGTCTAGGGAAGTGAAGTGACAGTATAAAAATACATGGAAAAAGATCTGTGGAGCAGACAGGGAATTACGTGAGATAAATTGCATCAAATCAAGACCAGATTGTGTAAATCAGATATGAGTAAGAGTCTAATAATAATAAAAAAGGAAGTCTTGAAACACATTACAGCTGGTAGGAAGAAAAAAACTGTTCAGCTATTTTATAGTTTATGAAAAGGACTATATGATGTGAAATAACAGAGCATTCCTCTTGCCGAAGAACAGACAGAACCTACAACAGAACAATGCCAACTCTGATTACCTGACCTTTTTTCAACTATACTTTCAAACAGGGTAGAGCATTATCGTCTGTATATTTACACAAATATTGACTTGTGATAGAAATAAAAGGCATTTTCTCAGGTCGGCACCTCATAATTCAGCATAAACCAGAAAACTGCATTCTGAAAATGGCTCCACTATTCAGATATATGAATTCTGTGCCTTCTAAAAGTGGTTTGGATTTAGCCATGTGTAGAACAAAGCAGTAAATAAAGAAATGGACACTGTGAACCAGCAAGAAATTAGCCAGATGTAGGAATTCATTCAGGCTGCCTGAGTTTGGGGCTTTTGTTGGTTGGTTGGTCTGGGTTTTTTTGTTTTGTTTGTTGTTTTTTTTTTGTTTTTTTTTTTTAGTACAGATGTGTTACCTAACCAATCAGCATTACAACCATTTCCATAAGTTAGGTCTTAGGTCTGCAATCCAAAGGCATAGAGTCAGATTTAAGGAGTAACAGAAAGAAGTAATTAGAATTTACTATTTTCTACCTAATCCTATAACTGATGTGGTCAGGAGTAACTCTGGGAGAGACGCAAAAGAGACCCTAAGTGAGGTCTTGAGCACTTGAGTGGAAAGACAGGCAAACTTATAGCCCTGCAGCACCCTGTCTCTGTGCAGCATAGCTGGAACCACTGTGCTGACCCATTTGAACTTCCTCCCAAACCACACCATCTCCCTCACAGAACAGGGAGGTTATCTCATTTATTGTACTGTGTATATACCTGTGATTAAAATGTTCTGACATTAACTCCAGTTAGTCTCCATATTGTCAATTTGGTCTTAAGTCAAGACAAGCACAGTTTAAAAGTACCTAGTTATTGGAAAGCACCTAGTTTTTATGGATACTACAGTGTTTGTTATGCTTTATATAGAACACATGGAACCTTTCTTCCTACATTAATTTTCACTTTTACAGCTAGTCTCCTGGGTAACTCTAAGGAGGTAACTGGACAGTTTCTACAAGTTTCATTTCAATTCTAGGGTTTTGGACAGATACAGCATACTGCGCAGTGTAAACAGGTTATAGAGAAATCAAAGTACTATAAGAACAGATGTAAATTACTTCATTAGTCCTTTGGAAAAAATGAAATTCTCTTGATGCTAGTTATCCTATCGTTCACATATGTAAAGAAAGCTCTTCAGCAAACAAAACTGAGCTGACTCAGGTTCTGGCCTGAGGTGCAACATTGCCCTCATTTAAAAAATCGTAACTCTTAATTTGAAAAGACTAAAAGCTATAAAGAAACCTCAGTGCATATGATTTGGGATAAACTACAATTTCATAAGTTTTGGTGAGATATACATACTATAATATCTCTTTAATAAATTCTGTCAGTTTTCAAAACAGCTATTTATACAATATATAATTCTTACTCATCATTCTTATTCAAGTTCTGTGCTAGCACATTGTAGAGTTCAGGTGAGTTACAATGTAAATCTGAAGGAATATAATGGCAACTTAGATCATATCTGGCAAATATCATCTGCATTCAAACCAGAAAAGAAAAAAAGATACATTCATCCTTAACACAGCAAATTCAAATTCAGGAAGCTGGCAACATAAGGACAGTAGCATTTGCAGTACTGTCAATTTTTAAAAGACTTTCTGACTGCATTCATTAGCTACAAACAGAGTAAGGTTTTGTATTCTTATGAATTATGAACTGAACTACATTTTGTTTGCTTGTTGATAGGTTGGTTGGATTCACCTTTCCCTCCACTGATTCCAGAAATATTTTCCATGTATAAACTAAGAACTGCTTAGTCAAAATCAATTATAATAAATCGATTATCCATGGAGTAAGGTATTTTCATGCGTAGAACATCCATCTGATAAACAAATATTTTTTTCCAGAAGTTTTCAAAATAACATTTACCTTTAAAAAGCACACACCACAAATACACAGCAGGCCAGGTCATTTTTTTCATGTCCAGTTTTCAATCCAGAGCAGTTCCAACACTCACTGTAATTTCTGTTAGTTCACATCACAATAACTGAAATCAGAACATGGATCATTTTTTCAAATACAACAGTTTGTTCAGCTGGTCATGCATTTGGAAGTAATTTCTAGTGCTTTAAAATAACGTCGGGTCTATCCATCTTTCTTTCCTGCCTCTCACAAAATGAAATGAAAGTCTCTGTAGCTCAGAAAGTGTCCAATCCTGCAACTTCCTGTTTGTTTTCAGAGGTAAGTTATCCGTATCATTCTTGTAACGTTGGGCACATTTTTCCGAAGCTCACCTTTAACTAATGGAGATAATGTTAGCAGCTATCCTGGTTGGAAATTAGAAGAGGACAACAGCCATAATCTTATTTATCTTGCTCATTTTATGGGATAACAAGATTAGTTTATGGTATTACCCCCCCCAGAGCAAAACATGACTGAAGAAAGCAGTCAAGGAATTATCATGCGTCTATTTAACCTATTTGTAAAAATAATTCCATAAAGATTTTACAGCTAGACTGAAGATGTGCTGAAGAAACACCATATGCAACTTACGGTTGGTTAAGCGCACAAGGAATACATCAGTGGAAACCAAGGCTTTCTTTAAAAACAAACAAACAAACAAAAAAACAAACAAACAAACAAACAAAAAACTTGCTGTGGAGGAAGTTAACTGGAATGAGCAGCATGCGTATGCATACTACACTAAAGGCTCACACCTACCCATTTACCATTGCCCCTGCAATCCTTACATAAGGGATATTCTTACATAAAGGATATTAGCATCTCACTTGTACTATTCTGCTTTTAAGATAGACCTGTAGTGACATGTGGTTGAAGGTCACATCGCTGTGATCCCCCACGAACTTAAAACTAAAGGGAATGGGATTTTTGTCTCTTTGTGCATATAAGTAGGTAAAATGGCGGAGAAAGGAAGGAATTCACAAGGAATTCACGGCCCTGTTTTTTCAATAAGCGCTTTTGATGATCATTCTAATATGCTAATTGGCAATACTTGTTACTCCTGCAATGGCTAATTTTGTGAAGTGAATATTTGAATGAAAAAGGGTTAGACTTTTCATGAAAACTCATGAGGTACATTAAGTTATTTTATAGAACAGCACAGTAAGAAGGGGGAATTTGTGAATTGTGACTGACTACTACTGCTTTTTCATCTTTTTGGTTTTTTTCCATTTTGTATGGAGACAGACATGTGAACTATATATAAGTTGCCGTACTTTACTTCACAGGGAACACTAGACTAGAATTAAAGAGTTATCTTCCAGGTAACATTTCAATAAGACACATCGTGATGCAGAATAGTTTTGTTGCATGATAGTTTACATTAATACATACAGGTAAACAAAGCTTAACATGTTGAACACTACCATAGTGTGACAACATATTTAGAGAGTCTCACAACTGCTTTTTCCAAAATTAATATTTCTTGAGTATGTCTTCTTGCCTATTTTGGCAACTTCTACAGCATAATCCAATAAATGTCTTACACCTGAGGAAACAATGTTACATTACGTTTTTCATTTCAGACTGTTTTCAGCCGTCCCTTTTACTGTTTTCAGGGGATCACTGTAACAGTGCAATAGCAAAAAAGGTTCAACTTTCTACAAAATTCTATTCTACCTCTTGTAAAAAAGTCAGGAAATTCCACATGAAACTCAGTTTGCCATGAACTGGGCCTTTATCACTTTATCCACAGGAAAAAAAAAAAACAAACAAAAAACCAAAAAGAATAAAAAGACACCTTTCTGCAGGAATCTTTCATATAACATCTTTGAATTGGCCCAAAAGAATTCTAGAAATAGCAGAGTGTGTTGCACCCAAAAGAGTAGAAGAGGCAACAGATAACTTGTTGGAGATGGTACTACCTCTCTTCACGTACATAACAGGAAAAAAGCTACAATTCCGGAGCCTCTCACAAGGCACTCAGCCTTCTCTAACATTGGAATACTCTCCCTGGAAGAACACACTTCCAGTTCACAGCCATTTTACTGAAATGAAACAGGGGCAAAATGTCAGCTCCAGGCCTGCTTGGTGAATTTGGTGTAACAGACATAAATAATGCAGTCTCAAATGGTATAATTTTAAAACCTAACCAATAGGAACAGATAAAACAAAGAGGAGCACTTCAGAAACGGAACTTATTCAGAAGTGACTGTCGTTCAAACTGAATACTTTACAGCAAGGTTGATTGTTTAAACTTTGGTATTCTCTTTACTAGCTTAAATAACATTGTAAAATTAATTTTTTTTTCCACTGTACAACATATCACCTAGGAGAGTTTATGGGTTTCTAAAAAATTATTATGTACAATCAGCATATACAATTAGAAAGTGTTTTCTTTCATTCCAAGAAAAGATTTTCTGTGCATCAGGAGTTCATTGACGGACTTAAATTCCATTTTGACAACTACAATCATCGCATCATGTAGAAGCCCCCAAAACGTTCTACAGTCTCTGTCTGACTACACTGTCTCAATACCAGAGACACACTAGAGAGATGATAATCTCATCCAACAGCACTAATGACTTTTTTGGGGGAAGAATTTTTATTACTATATTATTCATTTGAGGACACCACCTGTGATTTGATTTTGTTGTCATTATAGTCAAGGCACAAAGCCATTGCACCATTGATAGATAAATTTTACCACAAGTAATTTTTTTCAGTGTTTCAGAACCCACTTACAGTGCCCTATGGAAAAAGTCCTGTAGAGCAATGCTTCATATTAATCTGGGTTTTGTTACTCTTGTTCTGAAAGACACCTCTTGCAATTAAATTTACCAGTTAACTTGGCATAAAATAATGAAGTAACATCACAAGCAATCACTCCAAGACATAAGAGAAAGCAAAAAAAAAGCCTATTGTTATTCACAATTGGCGGTCAGCCAAAAAAAGAATATCTGACAGCTCAGGCTGAAAACAGTACAAAAGCTGAAAAATTCAGTGATTCAAAGGAAGGGCTTTGAAGTCAATAAACTGCCGAGTCAGGATCTTATTCAGCAGATGCAGGAACACATGCCTAACTTCAAACATATAAGTAGGCCAGCTCGACTTATTTGCATTATGGCACCTTTATATAAAAAATGCAAATGAGAATCAGATACATCGACTTCAAAGAGCCTGCTCCTGAAATTGTAGTCTGAAACATAGTTAAGTACATAACTGAATTCCACACACTTTTACTGTTCACATGAAGCACTAGATAGGTACTGCCTTACACACAAGTCCCAGGCACGCTTATTTTGCACTATTTCTTATAGACACTTCATTTGCAGAAGATAATAGGTTTCCATATCACTGGTGAATATCCTGAGTTATAGATGAAATAATATGATGTTACATTTCCACAAAGCTCTTGGAACAGAAAAAAAACTGGTTAAGAAAGAGAAAGTGCAGAAAATATATATGAATATATGTAATCACATGCTGCTGTTTGGGAAGATGCTCATTTTTATAAATCGGAATGTTTGTATCTGTCAAAAGTTTAGAAAAAATAGCAATACCTAAAATATTAAGAAGGAGACCTCCAACTGGTGAAAATTGAACTTGTGGATCTGTGCAAGTAATGCCAGCTGTGAACATGTGTCTGTGTCAAACTGCAATGAATAGGAGTATATTACTTTGTTTACTACAGGTTATGAGTATGTGATAGAGACTGCTCTATCATGTTAATGAGATCCTTAAGGGACACAAAAATAGATAGAAAGTTAGCTCAGGGTGGTATCTCAGCAATGCAGTCAACTTAAACGTAGGGTAGAATTTGTTCCTCAGTGCATAATGTAAAATGAATTGCTTAGTACAAATAGTTCTATAAGTCAATGAAATTAGCTTGTAGACTGTTTTAAAAGGTTTTGGCAGTAAGATGAGTTTACTAATGCCAGTAACTTTTGGAGGGTGTAGCATTATAAAGGTGCTGATGGCACTATGTTTCCCTCCTTTGTCACTGGCAAGGTTCTAATGGGATTGTCTAATAAAGACAGTCGACACAAAAATAACCTGATCTGGGAGTCTAGTCTGTGCTTCACATGGTTTAGTAATTTCTCAGAAGTGTTGCAAGGACAGACTAGATGATAGGAAGGTTAGAATAAATTAAGAGACAAAATTATGAATTTCTACATTATGGAGAGTGTACATAAAAGGCAGGTAAGTTTTGGGGGGGAAAAGTCTGTTAACTGGAAAAATGCAACAGCCTGTATGAATTACTTTACTTACTCTGCATCCTGTTCTGCTATTTTTGTAATGTTTTTACAAGTTTTACCATTCCAAACCACAATCAAAATAGTTCAGATTACAGAGTTTTATACTTGAGTTTGAAAGAAAACATGTAAAATTACAACTGCCTTTCTCTTTCTTTTTATGCATTATCAGTATCTAAATGAACGTACGTCTTCATTTCTTCCCTATGTCAGCGTAGCATTTCCTATATTATGTATTTGTAAAACACATACTAAACAGTACGGACTTTTTTAACCATCCTTTTGACTTGTCATTTCTCATACTGCACATAAGGTTTTCCTCTTAGTCCTCCATTTATCTGGCATCTTATTCATACAGAGTTTTCATTTATGCACTTTGTTGGCAGAATGTAAGAACAATTTTGTCAGTCCTACAGATGCTCAAATTATACCTTTCAAAAGGCAAGTGCTATTATTTATATTTTTTTCTTTGTTTAAAACAGTTCAAGTTAACATACATTTTCACTGAACGAAAATATTAATGGGGTAAGAAGAAAATCATGTATATAGTACCCTCTCCACTCTGAGTGAAGAAGAAAAAAAATACACAAGCCCAAAGAAATATCATTCCTAGAAGCCTTTGGGGACGTTGGTATTTCAAATGAAGTGACTGCGACTGCCAAAAATGTAATTAAATTCTGTATTTAGCACACTACTGGCTGAAAAAATACCGCAGGGCAATTTTGCTATTCCGTCAGGGGTTCACAACTTATGTGTTTTCATTTCCTTAGAAGCCCTCCCAAAAGTGGTATTGCCTCCCAACCTTCAGACTTTTTTTGGTTGCATTCTGGAACCAATAACAACTCGAGTTTTGAGGTCAGGTCTGGAAGAAAAGGGACAAATAATCACTGTTTTGATAATTAAGATGCTGGTTTTCTAATGTGTATTTATAAAATATTATGAAATCTTCAGGAATTTGTTTTGATGATTAACATAAAAAGTTAAAGTTATGGTAAATTCAGTTCACTGAAATGTTTATTTACTCTTTGAACTTTAAAATGAACTTGCATTTGTGGTCTAATGGAAACTATATTACACAGAAAGAGTTATCTATGACTACATTTAAAAAGCTTGTGTGGAATATTCTGACTGGGTTCTGCTTCTGAACACAAGATAGAGAAAACATTAATGATGGCTGTTGTAGTAATTGAATGAGAATGTTCATCAAGTGGTTGTTTTGTATACAGTTATAACATTTCAAGGAATGAGGCCTTCAATAGCCAAAGCAGCTATAGATAACCTGATTTACAACAGATATAGCCTCATGACAAAGGAACCACATGATCTTAGGGCTTCCATATATCTATTTTCGTATCTACAGAAGGTTGGAAATACCAATTTCTATGTCACGAGGCTACATTATCCCAGATTAATCACCATATAAATTGCGAGGACATGTTCAGGGAGCCCAAAATTTCTGGATGTAAAAAAACCCCACAAAACAATTTATCTTGATTGCATCAAACCCGCTATAATAAAAAATAAATATCTGTGGACACTGCTGTTAGTCCTAGATCTCAGGTCATCACGCAGGCCCAGGTGGAGCTGAGTCAAGAGTACCTCCTCTCCTCCCCAACTCTGAGTATTTTAAGATTTTATTTACTAGTATGATACTTATCTTTTAAATCTATATTATATTAAAACCAATTTAACTTAATGTGGAAATTGCCAGCAAAAAAGAATCCAAACCTATTAGACAGCTTTAATACCATGTACTCTATTTGGATTTAAGGCAGGTCCTAATACGCACTCAAAGTTTTTCAAACTTTGCACAGTTAAAACAAAGTTCTGAAGAGTAACTTGACTACTACATAGGTACTTTGAAATTCACTTTCTCAAAGCCAATTAATAATGTATCATCATTTTATAGTAGGGCTTTTATAAGGGATTGATCTGCTGCTTACAAAGTTTGCAAAATAGCATTAAAACTGCAACTCCAGCAACTACACAGAAACACACTGTGCATGGTAGTCTGTATATTCATTCTGGAACATAGGTCAGACTGTACAAGGAAAGCTCAGTTTCAAGGCATAAACCTTTACACAACCACCGGAAACAGAAACAAGTCTCAGGATAGCACAGCTCAACCTCGTGCAGAAAGTCCAGTGTTGCTGCAGGCTTGCAAGGCAACCACCACAGGCAGTGCTAAAGAAAGGAGGAGGCTTGAAATACCAGTCTGCAGGGGGAGGGAAGGAAATCAAGTCAAAACTCTCTTTTTGATAAGCAACACTAAAAGAAAAAAATCCTTAAGCCAGAAATAAGAGACAAACCGGTATGAATTCACTATACTTAATGTTAGGTAAACTGAGGACATGAAATGTAATCAAACTCTTGCAAAATAAGCTCACAAATAAATCACACTAAAACCAATGGAAAAAAAGTGGGATGAGAGAAAACTTTGGGGAAAACTTCAAGTCAAACCAAATACTATAAATGCAAGAAAAACACTATTTACATGCATAAACCATTCAAAATTCAATCCAGGTTAGGGGGAGCCTAAGTCCCTCACTTGTCACTAACCTGAACTTCAAAGCAACATTCACCAAAAAGGTGAAAGTTAAACACAGCAGTATCTAGAAAGAAGTAAAATAGCAATAACCAGTATTTGCATCCATTTCACCATAAATTTTGGAAAAAGGTTCAGAAAGAAATACTTAAAGTTTATAACGTTGAAATCCTTATAACTGAAACCACTACAAAATTGAAATACTTTTTCCCCATTCTGTTACTTACGAGAAAACTAGGTGTTATTTGGCAATTAGGGGCAGGGGGGAGGAATTTGCTTCTTTTCACTGGAAATTCTATATTTTTTTGTTCTTTTAATTGACAATCTCTAGTTCAGACAAATTATTATCACAATTCATGCATAGGATTAATATCTCAATAATCCTTATCAGAGCACGTCATGATGCCATTTGATTGCACTGCTGTCATTTTAGAACATTTGCCTAGAAGGTATGTATATCATTTCAATGTTTAGTGCTTTTTAAATAGCAAATACTAAAGCTGTACTGCCATATCATTATATATCTGCGTGCTGAGAAAGTATAACTGCCCAGCTCAACAGTAACAACATGTAATTGTTTACCAATCCCTCTTCATCTCTCATTTCATTTGCACTATTATTCCAAGTGCTATTTTATTCAGTCATTTAATGCACCTTTCTGGTTCCTAATCTCAATCTTTTTCACCTCTTTGTACTCTTCTCCCGTACTCATCTTTGCTTCTTTCTTATTTGCAATGATGTTTAGACCTGTATCAAATCCCATTCTTCTGTAACATTGCTTTGTATAGCAACAAAATTTGTGCAGCTTGTAGAATAGAGGACAAGTTCTATTCTGAAGGATGACTCACATTCACAGCGTTAATATCTGAAGTCATATAAGGTATTACTGATCCTAGCTCTTTACTGTTGCATTACCCAATTCTGCAAATTAGAACATGCTTTTTCATATTCTACAGAGATATACGCTTTCAATGACAGTGGGACTTAATATGCTAAATAGAATAAGAGAAGCTCAGATACAGACATTATGCTTTCAGCCTGCTCTGTTTTCACAGCAGTAACCCTAACAAAGGGGCAGATGAGGCACCTGGATATTGTAACCTCTTAGAATTCGAACTTGGCCATACTAACAAGTACCCTGACTTAAGGCATACGTAAGACAATAAAGTTAGTCCAGAAACACTGGCGTAATTGACAGGAGAAGCTGGCACAAATTCTATTTCCTACTGCCTTGTCTAACTGTAGAGAACATGAACTGTTGAATTATCACACATTTAAGGTTCACTGCAACTCAGGGCCTTGGCCTATTAGTGACATATTCTCCAGTGATACAAATGCAGTTCTGAGTTGACATTCAGCAATAGAACTATACCAGCTATAGACCTGTCATTTTATATCACCTCAGTATGGTAAAGTTTGTTTTAAATACCCCATGGATTGTACAAAACACGTCCACAGAGCACATTTGGAAATAGTGAATTTCCTCCATTGGCAGCAAGAAGGCCCTACTGCAATGCAGTCCCCTTGCAAAAAAAGGATTGTCAATGAACTGAGGCAAAATCTTCCTCTTTAACAATTGGTATTGCGAAAGCACTGTAAATGCAGTCTTGGGACTTCGGTTGGACTGTTGTGAACATGCCTGAGCTTCATTAAGGCTTGCAAAAAGCTGCTGCAGCGCTGCATTACTAATTCAGGGCTGGCAATAGTACTTCTGCCAATTAATGTAAAGCTGCAGAGAAAAGGGACTATTCAGACACCTGGTGAAATGGCACCATTCAAACTTATTTCATTTGCCATTAACCGAGAAGGTACTTCTCAGATTAGACATTAGTTAACAGAGTGTTTGTTCTGCAGATTTTCATGACCTCAACTCCTGCCACATACTTTAGTTCAACTGAAACTTTGAGCACTGCTAAAATACAAAACCAAAGACTATAATGATCAAAACTAAATAGAAACTAGAGACAAAGAGAACACAGGATAATGCATAAGATCATCCTTGTAGGATGGTACTGCAGTTGCATAAAATCAAGTTCAGTCACCCAAGCTTAAAGGTTATTCTCAGGATTGTTTAATGAGTGTTTGTCAAAATCTTTGATGCATCAAATCTTGATAACTGTTGTCATCATCGTATACTTAGCCTATATGCAAAACAGAACTATGTTAGGGGACAACAGATCTAACTCAGATATCAGAGTTGCATTTCAGCAATCTGAAACATGACAAAGTAAAGGCTAAAGGATACACAGGCACAGAGAGCAACAGAATAAAGAGGGTCTTAAAAACAGAAGCAAGCCACAGATGTAACAGGCTATAGTTAAAGTGTTCTTTTTGGCAGGAAATAATCATAAATAAAAGAGCAGCTCTAATGTAGAATGTACATGTTGAGCGTACAACTGTCAATTCGAGTTTTTCTCCGCACATTTGATTTCAAGAAGTAAGCTAAAGGTAAATCTTGCAAGGTTAACTGTGGCAATTGCCACATCCCAAACTTTTTCTCCAAAGCATAGTCTAAATCTTTAGCTACCTGCGCTATAAAGTAAAGTTACAGTTATTACATATGATTTATTGCCGATTCTTTCTATTTCTAACTATATTTTGGAACAAAAGGAAGTTAGTTCAGCAGTGTCACGAGAGCTGCTTATGAAACTAGCAGCTTGAAACATCTAATGATGCTCTGAACTGAGGTCTACATCCATTCAAATCATTTGATAAGAATATCACCGAAACAACACAGAAGACAAAAGAACAAACAATGTAAAGAGCTGGCTTCTATGATCCCTTCAGTTATTACCATCAGTGACACCACAGTAAAACAGCACTTAGATTCCCCTCCCACACCACCAACTTCTCTCTTTCTTTCCCTACAATGCAGTATCAATCTCTGTCTCAGGGATAAATTTACCTGAGTTACTCTATTCTGTCAGACAGACATATTCTTTCAAAAACAGAGCTCTTGTACCTGGCAGGACTAGTCGAGGTATGGAAGCAAATTACATTACTGTAAGCCATAATGGCTTATTTCACACACAACTCTTCTACACAAATTCCATCACAGCTGGGCTAAATTACTGTTTCAAAAGTTGCAACTGCTAAAAAAGATAAATCAAGTGATTGGACATGTCAGTCCGTCATAAACAACAAAAATAGCAACCCCACCAAAGCTTTGATTGATCTCAGAAGCCTAAATTTACTTCCTAAAGCTTATTGAATAAACAGCCTCTGAACACTGTTAATAATCCCACTCTTTGCCCCAGTCATTGTCAGTGGTATTTTGTCCAGCAAACAAGATCAATTATCACTGTTATAAGTCCACTAAACTGTTTTGGTGAACAAAATATCCACAATGGTAAATAAATTTTCTCTGTTCAAAGACACCTGGCTTCTGTACGCTATAAACATATACAAATTATCTTCCAATTTTCGTTGCATTTCCCTTGTTTAAATTTCAAACTATTATATTTTTAGCAAAATGTATCACAAACATGAGAAAAAAAATCTCAGTCTGCATCTACTTCTGGAATTCTGCCTAATATATGATACAGGTAGGAACAGGCAAGATCTTTGATCTCTTATATGATGATGAAACACCTTTGCTTATCCCATGTTCAAATCTTTCCATGCAATTTAATCTCTACAATAACAGCATGCACCAATACATAACACATTCTTTTTCCCTTTCCCTTGTGTCAGTGTGCAATGCAAGCACCCACAAATATAGATCGTCTGTTTTAATTTGATGTTTTCCTCCTTTTAAGCATTCAGGTGACTCGTAAGTATCAGAAAGGCAAGAGCTAGAAAAAACAAGGATTTAAAGTTCATTTGTGGGCCCCTGTGCAAATTGCGGTGACGATTTCTGGAATAGTATTCCATGAACGCACCTGTGCCATTACCCTTCCCAGAGCATTTTGAATTTTGTTTCTAGAGACTCGGTGACACAAATGGGTGATTTCAAGCTGTCTGTTCTCACTACTAATAGGTAACAGCAGGCTCTTAAGAAGAGTGCCTTAGGGATGAATGACATCACAGAGGGGCTGGAGTTTGCAATCTTGTCACATACAACAGGTTCCTTTAATTGTATCCAAAATGCAGTTCCTGAATATGCCACTTCTAGGGAGTAGGCATAAAACATTTTAATGAGGGACAGAGCTGCTTTCATGACACAATGGGTGAAAAGACACTTGATATCACATGCCTTGCAGTAAATGTATGCACTTCCCTGCAATTCAGTTTCAACATCTTAAACAGAGCTGAGTATATATTACATTGGATAAGCTACAGTAACAAGTGAACAACGCTACACTTGTTTCCTGCATCTTGGTGTACATGTAGTCATCCTCCGCATCATCCTTTTTCTGCTTGAACCACCATCTTCCACTTTGTTTTAACACTATCACCATGACCAATTTCTATTAGAGAGGGCAATTTCTGCTTCCCTTTTTTGAAGGCAAAGGTAAAGAAAATAAGACAACACTCTGATTGGAGTCCCATTTCACACTACAAGGAAGGTAAAAGTAACTATCAATGAAGTGGCAAATGATACAGGAACCGAAGGGGGACAATAACAAGTGTTGGACTGTCATCATTATTTTACAATCTACACCTCTACATGCAATTCCTGTGTCCAGATGACATCTACTGTGCACGACTGAAGAATGGGAAACCTGCCTCTTCAATGTTTGGTTTGGACTGTGTGATGGAGGAGGGGCCCTGATCCAGAAAGACAGAGTTTTGTTCTCCTTTTCTCAGAGCAAAAAAAGAAATGTAGTCATTTCTCCGTTGAGGGTATTCATCCTCGCTGATCTGTGACTTTAGTATGGCTGCAGCTGCTTGGACATATGCATCATGTTTCACCTGTCTGCTTTGAATCCAGTCCTTTAATTTTACAGGGCACAGAAAATACAATAGTCTGCAAAATGGCCCCACCTACCATGCTCTGCACACTATCTTCTGTATGTCTGCATGTGCTATCCGGTCACCCCTTCTTCATCAAGTCCTAGCAAGACGTTAACTTCTAAAGTAAAAACAGACTAGGTAGACCCTTCCTGCAACCTCTGAGACAAAGCAGGTATTTTGGGAAACTCAGCCCCCAACCAAGGTGACTCAGAGATCCCCCGAAAGGAAAAGAGAGAAAGAGGTTGAGAAGTTCAGCTCCATCTCCTACTCATCCCCTGATTGCACTGTCTCCCAACACACCGTGGCCCTCCCCTCTCCTCTTCCTTGCCTCCCTTCACATTTGTTATAAACTCTAGGGAAACAGGATAGCAGCATTTCCTACCAACTGTGTGAAGCAGATAAACCAGAATCCTTCCCTCACAAACTCTTTAACCTGGCACTGTCTAAATAATCATTAAAATTTTTATATTGAACCCAGAGGGTAAAGCAGAGATTCAGGAAACCAAATTTTAATATTTCACACATTTTGCTGACTGGCTTCAGCAGAAACATAAAACAGAAGAGATTAAACTTGTTTTGGCACTCTATACTTGAAGTGGAAGTGAATAAATACATGATGGGAAATACACCAAATATGCAGTTTTGGAGGACTTTTATAGAGGACGATAGATGAAAACCATCTCAATTCTTCTTGTTGTGCACTGATTTTTATCATAGAATGTGTTGGCTTGGAAGGGACCTTTAAAGCTCATCTAGTCCAACCCCTCTGCAGAAGGCAGGGTCATCTTTAACTAGATCAGATTGCTTATATTTAAACTCAATCCCTTGAAAGTAAAATGGACAAAAAGGGGTACTGTAAATGCACATGTAGAGGATGAAACTCGTGAATTTTATGGCAATCTATGTGCACATGTTTCATATGGTATGCCAGAATAATCTTGTTCAACATTATGACGGTCAGATGTGCAATTATCTATGCTTTTGACTGTTGCCTTCCATTTTATTTGTTCCCACTCATCGTTCATCCCATCTACCAGATGCACTTTGTCTGATCATTTACATTATTGCCCCTGGTGTGATCCTTCTATCACATTTGACCTTGCTGAGGTTTTCACCTTGTTTTACAATACTCAGGTCTTGTCTCCATGGGTAATTACTTAGCACTGCTCTAGCAGGTAGTACTTATGCATGGTGGTAGGGAAGAGAGATCACAATATGTCAATGAGTTTCATTAACGGAGAAAGCTTGCATTTGTTCTGTAAAACGATTCTGTCATATCTGGGGAAAAATATTCTCCATAACTAAAGAACGAACATTGACATGTTGCTTATCAGAATTTTCGTTTGAGAAGAATTTGCATTCAGACACAATTTTTTCAGGATTGTGACTAAAGGCCATCTTCAAATTCTTAATCCAAGTTGTGCCATTTGAATCTGTTGAAAGCTTAGAACTCCTTTATTGCCCTGCCCCCAGGCTCTCTCTAGTTCCTCTCTGTATGAAGCAAATTAAAGCCATGCACATTAATGTCTGGAATTTTGGCAAGAAAGCACCTTATCATGTTAATACAGTTTATCCACAGAAATACAAACCACAGGCATATATGTGCTTACAAATTGGGTTTTGTGGGCTTTTTGAAAACATTTATGCTTCATTGAAGCCTTTTGTTAAGCATTTAACAGAAGGAAAGTGCCTAACCAAAATGACTTTCCTATTTAGTCTGTTCTAAAGGTTAAACAGTCAACCATTAATAATTGCAGACACATAAAATAGGATGAATTACATTCAGCAATGTACCTCCAACTTAATAAATCTTGCAAATAGTTTTGAAGACCGTTGTAAAAAGTTTTTTGGAGTGGTTGAAATGATTGCAGTTTATGTGCATTTTTAGTATAAGAATCTCTCCTTAGACTATATTATTGTTTCTCTATGATTTTGTCTTTATTCAAAGAAAAGATATAGGGACAAACTTTTAGGTTTATGTCCAGTGATGACATCCCGGTTTTCTGACAGCAAGTATGTAAGGATAATGTCTGTCTCAAGTAGTGAGAAATCAGAACTCAAGGTGTACAATTTTGCCTGTGAATTTCTACACACCCTGTATGACTTTCTAAAATATGAAAACTTACCAGAAAAATGAAAAAATACCTTCCTACACAGAGCTGTAAGAATTTATTACTTAATGCTTAGAAATGTTTGAAAATCTCCATTTAAGAGTTGTGCTCACATTATTATAAGTACTGTTTATTTAATAATTCCAAGGTCAGTAAAAAGTTAAGGAATGACAAATTTGTAGCTGCAAAGAATGTACAGTAGGAATGCTGCAATAGCAAGATCTGAACAGCAAGGGAGGTAGGCAAGGACTGGAGGAAAAGATTGTACAGGTTTTCTTACATACTATATAGATATACAGATGTACGCATACACACACACAAAGCCCATTCACCAAGCAAGTTATTAGCTTATCTTAAACAGTGTAATTAATTGATATGCAGGAAATAAAAGAATAAATAGAAAAAAGTATCACTGTACAGAGAGAGGAGGAGGGACTAAAAAGTGCAAGAAATGGGAGAGGGATCACCAAGGTCAGAGAGAAGAGGAGCTGCTCCATGGTGTCAGAGCTGGTATGTCCCGCAGTCTGTGGGAGAGCCCGTGACAGACAAAACATTTACTGCAGCCCATAAAGGACCCCGCGCCAGAGCAGATGGAAGGAACTGCAGCTTGTAGAGAGTCCACAGTGGAGCAGAGCAGAACAGAATTTTTCTGACAGGACTGCAGCCCATTGAAAACCCCCAGCAGAATGGAATTTTTCTGACAGGGCTACAGCCCACTGTAAACCCCACACTGGAGATTTTCAAGATGTGGACTGCACCCCATGGAAAGCCAACACCAGAGCAGATTATTTTTCCTGCAGGATAGTGGCACATGGGGTGAGCCTGTGCTGGAGCAGGGGAAGTGCAAAAGAGGGAAGGAGGAGCAGAGAGAAACTGCTATGTACAGATCATACACCCCAACAATTTCGCCTGCCCCTCACCCCTCCACCATGCAGCTCAGCGGGGTAGAGGAGTCTGGAGTGAAGGAGTGAATCTAGGCCTGGGAAATAGGGGAGGAAAGGCATTTTAATGTTTGTCTTAGATTCAAGTAGTGAGAAACAATTTTAATTGGCGATAAATTAATTTTGCCCACAATGGTAATCAATAACAATCTCCCTGTCGTTTTTTTGACCCACAAGCTTTCTCATCCTGTTTTTTCCCCTACCCTGTTGAGGAGGGGAATCTTACTTCCCTCCATACAACACAAATATATTTATTATTAATTTAAGATAAGTGCTTGTGGATTTGTTTCAGTAACTGTAGAGACAAAACCTATTTTAGAACTACAAGGAGTAGTTATATTTAGGAAAGAGACCTCAGTTCAGAAAGAAAAGCATTTAAGATGCATAAATACAACACTACTAAGCAGAGGACTTTGACTATTTCACACAGCTATAATTTGGCAGTTTGTCCCTCAGCACACACTTCCAAGCAAGCACCCTCAACCTTTCAGCAAAACACTCAATTGCCGTTGATTTCTTCCATCTCTTGAAGTTGTATACTTATGTCCAGGTTTTTGTAATCTGTTTTCAGCTTTACAGGGCAGAAAAGGGCTGTAAACTTTCTCTGGTTCCCATTCTCTTTCCTGCTCTCAGTCCAGATTAAATTGCCACTAGCATTTGTAGGTAAATTTTTCCCAACACTTCCTACTCTAAACTATGTCTACCAAAGAGATTACCTTGGCTGTTTTTTACCTGCTTCTATGGAAAAACTTGCCATGTCAACAAAATAGGACAAATGGAATGGATATTATTCTCAGATGTAGCAGCTAGTATTACAGGAAAAAATTGCTACCAAAGAAAAAAACCACAAGAACAGAAGTGTCAAAACCAAAGATAGTCAGAAGCTAGTTATCCCAGTGGTAGTTTCTTTACAGCAAGGAGACACAACCAAAAAAAAAAAAAAAGAGAGTAAGTTTTAGAAGAAAAACTTGTTGACAATAGAAGCTGCTTAAGAATAGACCAATTCAAACTGAAGAATAACTACAAGATGAAAAGTCAGTACCTCAGAACAGCTATGTCGATTTGTGTAGAGGAAGAAAATAATGACAAGTTCAACTTTTCATCTTTTCTGCTGTTTTCTTTAAAGTTACATGAAAAAATACCCTGCCCAGTCACCAGGAAGCCTTGGTATAACACTCACTGAAAGAGGAGAAATAAATTCTCTACTTCATTAAGACAAACATTTGTACATTCTTACACAAAACTGCATTTGTCTAAATGTTTTAGGAGAAAGCATAGAATAAAGCAGCAAAAGTTCCACAGAGTTAAACTGAGACAGGGCTTGGGGTTTTTTTTGGTTTTGGTTTTTTTTTTTTTTTTAAATGAAGCTGACTCTGAAACTTGATTTTGTTTTTTAATTTATTCACCAATTTGCTTCTAAATCTGTTAGTTTTGTGGGCTATTAAAAACAGAATGGATTTGCTACTCAGAGAGGGGAACTAGTTTGGACAAGACTACCTAGCAACCCAGCAGTAGATTAGAAATATAACATAGACAAGAAAGTTTTCATGATTCTATTCCTCAGCTTCCACATTTAAAAACTGCTTAATATCCTTCTTGCAAAGAGATTTAATATCTACCACCAAAACCACAATAAATGTCTACTGACACTACCATGACTAGCACTCTGGAGAAAGAACTGGGCACTCTGACTAGCACCCTGGGGAAAGATCAAATCCATGGGCACTGATGGGATGCACCCACGAATGCTGAGGGAGCTGACAGATGTTATTGCAAAGGCACTCACCATCACCTTTGAAAGGTCAGGGAGAACAGGAGAGGTGCCTGAAGGCTGGAGGAAAGCCAACGTCACTCCAGTCTTCAAAAAAGGCAAGAAGGAGGACTCAAGAAACTACAGGCCACTCAGCCTCCCCTCCATCCCTGGAAAGATGTTGGAACAGTTCATTCTGGATGCCATCTCTAAGCACGTGGAGGAAAAGAAGGTTATCCGGGGTTTTCAATACGGATTCACCAAGGGGAAATCATGCTTGACCAGTCCGATTGCCTTCTATCATGGCATGACTGGCTGGGTGGATAAGGGGAGAACAGTGCATGTTTTGTACCTCAAATTCAGCAAGGCTTTTGACAGTGCCTCCCATAACATCCTCACAGATAAGCTTAGGAAGCGTGGGTTAGATGAGTGGCCAGTGAGGTGGATCGAGAACTGTCTGAATGGCAGAGCTCAGAGGGTTTTCATCAGGGGTGCAGAGTCTAGTTGGAGGCCTGTAGCTAGTGGTGTTCCCCAGGGGTCAGTACTGGACCCAATGACCCGGAAGAGGGCACAGAGCGTACCCTCAGCAAGTTTACTGATGACGCAAAACTGGGAGGAGTGGCTGACACAGCAGAAGGCTGTGCCATCATTCAGAGAGACCTGGGCAGGCTAGAGAGCTGGCCAGAGAGGAACCTAATGAAGTTCAACAAGGGCAAATGTAGGGTGCTGCACGTAGGGAGGAATAACCTCATGTAGGTTAGGGGTTGACCTGCTGGANATGACCCGGAAGAGGGCACAGAGCGTACCCTCAGCAAGTTTACTGATGACGCAAAACTGGGAGGAGTGGCTGACACAGCAGAAGGCTGTGCCATCATTCAGAGAGACCTGGGCAGGCTAGAGAGCTGGCCAGAGAGGAACCTAATGAAGTTCAACAAGGGCAAATGTAGGGTGCTGCACGTAGGGAGGAATAACCTCATGTAGGTTAGGGGTTGACCTGCTGGAAAGCAGCTCTGCAGAGAGGGACCTGGGAATCCTGGTGTTCAACAAGTTGACCGTGACCCAGCAATGTGCCCTTGTGGCCAATGGCTTCCTGGGGTGCATGAAAAAGAGTGTGGCCAGCAGGCCGAGGGAGGTCGTCCTCCCCCTCTACTCTGCTCCGATGAGGCCACATCTGGAGTACTGTGTCCAGTTCTGGGCTCCCCAGTTCAAGAAAGACAAGGAACTACTGCAGAGGGTCCAGTGGAGGGCTATGAAGGTGGACCAGGGTCCCGGAGAACCTCTCTTATGAGGGAATGCTGAGAGACCTGGGTCTGTTTAGCCTGGAGAAGAGGAGACTGAGAGGGGATCTTATCAATGCTTATAAATATCTAAAGGGTGTCAAGAGGATGGGGTCAGATTCTTCTCGGTGGTGCCCAGCGACACAACAAGAGACAATGGGCACAAACTGGAGCACATGAAATTCCGTCTGAACATAAGGAAAGGCTTCTTTCCTTTGAGAGTGAGAGAGCACTGGAACAGGCTGCCCAGAGAGGTTGTGGAGTCTCCTTCTCTGGAGATATTCAGAACCCACCCGTATTTATTCCTGTCCGGGCTGCTCTGGGTGAACCTGCTTTGGCAGGGGAATTGGACTAGATGATCTCCCAAGGTCCCTTGCAGCCCCTACCATTCGCCGATTCTAGACCTGTATAAGTTACCCAAATCTTTGATCCCTGTAACAGAAATAAGAAAGAATAGAGTACCTAAACTACATGCCAAAATACTTAGACTGCTTTGGTATGCCCTTTGCCTCCACATGACCTATAGGTCATTCGATTGATTCAAGAGTCTACATATGAGACACATCAACATTAAATCACTCTCCCACATGAGAGTGGCTGAAATTAGGGAACTCTTTTCTACAGTGATTATTGGCACATTCCAGGAGTTACATCAGACTTTGCCTGAAGTTACTATATTGTTCTTTGTTAATACACAGGAAGAGGCATAGGCCTACAAAGGGCCTATGTCTATGAAGATCACATATTGATATAAACCCATAAAAGATGCTCTAGCATCCAAAGCCATGATGGTTTGTATTATCAAGCAACAACATGTTGGTGCTAGGTATTACTTTCATCTCAGTAAAACAGGTATACAAAGAAGATTTTTCTGAAAAGCCTTCAAAGAACAACTTATATAGCTAAAAATGAATCTGAAAATGTGTACAAAATCCACAGCTATATATTATTAAGGACATATTAAAATCACAAATTATTCTTGAGAGAGAGCTGAAAGTCATATTTCTGCTAGCTTCTAGTCTTCTGTCATTTCTGATTACCAATGCAATATGTGTCAGTGTTCAATAATGACTGTTGAAGTCTTCATGCTTGATGGCTTAGGATGTCATAATGAAAGTACAAGCTTTATTAATCCTATCATCAATAGAAGCCACAGGGTGTCTGTCACACTTCATTTATATGTGCCAAGAGTAAATAAACTGCAGCAAATGAAAACTGTGTTTATAAATATGGACAGATGTCAAGTGGTTTACATAGTTATGCATGCTGGTATTTCCTATTAAAGGTTTCCAGGCTTTATAAAAAGCTGACAAAGCCATAGTTGAAGATATCTCTATTTACATTGGCATATTTATATTAATGCTGTATATAAATGAAATAAAAATACTATTAAATTAATAGTCATGTAGGAAGAAATCAATATCTCTGTCTCAACATTTACGAGTTATCCAGCCAGCAACTGTCTGGTAGGGAAAATTTATAGCATTTGAGGATCTTAATTATTTTTAACAACAGGCACAATATGTAGACCCACCTATGTGTTAAAAAACACCTATCACTTACTTGATTTCAAGCATTCAAGTGAGAGATGGAACACATCCTGTTCAGAAATGCATCATGCAAGTTCATACCAAGCCTTTTACTTGGCAAGTGATAGTTACCTCTACTTTAACAGTGCTGAAGAAATTTCATTGAGATACAGAGCAGATTGTGCTGAAAGGCAAATTATGATTAGCTCAATTTACACATGGAAAGTTCAAGGTGAGGGGAGATGATATTTGTTCATGGCTCAGTTTCTGATTTGTAACTTAATGACTTTGGAAAAACTTCTGGAAATCACTAGGGCCTGTACAATAACAAGTGATGTGGTGATAAAAACAGAAACCAAAACTGAATGTAATTGAATATTTGTTTACTTACTGTAAACATTACTTAGCAACAACAATGTGTTATCAACATTATTTTCATACTTTATCCAAAACACAGCAGCTACTAGGAAGAAAATTAACTCTATTTCAGTTGAAACCAGGACAGGCATGTAAGAAAAAGATAACTGCAATTTAATCTACACAATGGTGCCTGAACATCATAACTCAAAAAATGAGACTCAGGAGTTAGAATACATAGTTCTACTGAAAATAAA
>VYZM01015406.1:28135-58954 GCA_013398915.1 Dromas ardeola
AAAAAATCAGAAGCGGTCTTGGGAAAGGTTGTAAAGATTATTTGTCGCTCTGCCCCACCCCAAGTATAAGAACAAATCCAGAAGGCTGTGGAAGTTGAAAGCCTAGATGGATTCAAAAGTTTTTCAAGCAAACACTGAAGGGTACCCCATCTAGACCTAACAAATATAAAAGTAATAAAATCTGCTATCCACAGTCTCTAGATACCAGGAAAAAATTTGGAAAGAATCAGTGTATCCTATCCCCATTCTTACATTTTCTCTGGGAAATCATTATTCGCATCTGCCTGAGAAAGATCAGTGGGCTAGGGGAATGTTTAGTTTAAACAAATAAGATTATCCTTATATTTCTGCAGGTTTCTTTAATGTTAAGGGGGATTATTGGGAAGGGAAAAAAAAAAAAAAAAAAGAGGAGGCAGTGTTATAACTATTTCCAAGAAAATTCTCCATAGTAATTGAATTCCAAAAATTCTCTCACTTGGGACAGTAAGTTTAACATAACCTGAGTTCAAAAGCAATCACTTGAAGAAAACATTTTTATTGGGGTATCTTTGTGTATGCAGAGTTACAATTAAAGTCTAGACTGAACATAGTACAAGGCTGGGAAAACATTTCTTCATCCACCAAAGAATCAAGTCTTTATTCTCTTTCATAAATGTTTTTTCCTTTGTTTATGCAGAAATATTCTTCTTCTGTTGTAGGTTAAAAAAGGTAAAAATGGCTCTGGCTTTACAATAAATACGGATCATTGTGGCTGTCTCATCACTCAGGAAACTTCTGGTGCATATAGCCTTGTACCCTTCAGTTCTTATATCCACAAAAACAATGAGGAAGAGACAGCATATACAGAAACGGTAATGACAAGCTCACTTCTAATAACACAACCCAGAGTGTCTCAAAACAATTGTTTCCTCTACAGATATTTTGGCAGAAACCGTAAAACTATTACTCTAGCATTCAAAATCAAAATGAAGAGCTTTAATACATATTAGACATCTCCACATTACTGACTTATTTTCATTGGTTCAGGTTGAAAAACAGAGCAGAGAAGGCTGGCGAAGAAAAACACAATAGTGAAGAACAGGAAGAGACGTGGAATGAAAAAGGAAAGAAGAAAAATATGGAAGATGGAAGGCAGCTTTGCAGAATAGATCAATATGGCCTCATGAAATCAGAGATCCTGTCATGTTAAGTTAAAGTCCAAGTTCTCAGTCTACAATTTGCTAGAGAAATCAGGACACAGCAGAACAAGGAGGGAGGTAATTCTGTGGCTGTCTGACAGGAACTATGGCACCTGTTACTGTGACAGGGCATGTACTCTGAGGAGCCCTCTAGTTTCGTTGGGCTAGAGCTCTGCCCAAGATTCCAGTTAATTAGTATATGCAAAATGCTTCTTGTGGAGCAACGCAGAGCTGCAAACAAACATATTTGCCAGAAGCGCAGACCAAATTATATGACATTGAATATGGCTGTATTTTTCCTCTGCAGTGATCACATGTATTCTTAGCCAAAAGAATGAGAAGCAATGCTGATAGCAAAATATCACTGATATACCTCCAGGCACAATGAAGCCATATATGAAACAATTGAAAAAATAAAATGTTAGCTTAAATGAATAAAATGTGCCACATTAATAGAATGTGTGTTTATGTAGGTATTATTTTTAACTTGGGAATGTAATATCAAATCATGGCTCAAATCCTAGTCTCATTTATTGGCAATACAACATTGTTTTGTTGATCAATCAATATACTCCAGTGAGATTTTGTCTTACTGTCCAGTATTTCCGGGGAAGCTCAAGAAAGCGTTGTCATGTGCAAGCCTTAGAATTTTTTGTTAGCTTTATACTGAGATTGCAAGGCCTCCAAACAGAGGCTTCTCAGATGTGCTTTGTTTGCAGTTTTGTTTCACCTGGTTTAGCTATAACAGCAATTCTTCTAATTGAGCAGGTGTCTACCACTAATTTGTTCCCACTTATCTTTGTATGGTACCACCACATTTTTTGAATCCTAAAATTATGATGTAGTATAAAGAAACACAGGCCTGGTATGATAAGAGAGGCCTAAGAAGCCTGGAGATACACAAGGAAGCACAGAGGAATACAAGCACGGGGTGACTACAGGTGAGGCACAGGCTTGACACTGGAGGACCAATGGCTGGGAACAATTCACATCAGTGGTTAAAGAAATGCAGGACTGGAAAAAAAATTGGTTTAGGGGTAATAAAGAGAGCGAATACTATCTAACATATGTAAAAGGCATCATATATAGTAAATTTGGGTATAACATGTTACTGCAGTCCAAAAAGCAATGAGCAAGGGAAAAAAGTGTGTTGGCAAAAATATAAAAAGACATGAGCGTATAAAGACTGAGGGAAAAAAAAAAAAAAACATCAACATCATATTTCTCTCAGTGAAGGCCTCCAGATACTGATGGCTCGCTCTAACACCTCCACTGCCAACACTAGAATGAAACTGCTGATCTTAGGACACAGAGGAGCAAGGCAAGGGCACACATAATATTAAGAGAAGGGATAGAAAGTTACAAAATGCACGTATAACAATTTTAAGTGCATTAGCATTGAGATTTTCTTTCCTGCATAGACATATTCTTTCCCTTTCTGTAATACAGAGGCCTAAACTAATAATATTTACCCTGTGAAAGTTTCAGTTACGCTAAAAAGAAATTCTTGACTTCATATATAATGCATGTTTCCTTTTGCCCCAAACAAGATTTTTGGTGTAACAGTTTATATGAAGTCAATAGTTTAGGAAATCATAAACACTCCCTGATAGGCACCCTTTAGGTGCTGGAAGGCTGCCCTAAGGTCTCCCCGGAGCCTTCTCTTCTCCAGGATAAACAACCCCAGCTCTCTCAGCCTGTCTTCATAGCAGAGGTGCTCCAGCCCTCTGATCATCTTTGTGGCCCTCAGCTGGACCCGTTCCAACAGGTCCATGTCCTTCTTGTGCTGAGGGCTCCAGAGCTGCACGCAGTACTCCAGGTGGGGTCTCACAAGAGCAGAGTAGAGGGGCAGAATCACTTCCCTTGACCTGCTGGACATGGTTCTTTTGGTGCAGCCCAGGATGAGGTTGGCTTTCTCAGCTGCAAGTGTGCACTGCCAGGTCACATTGAGCTTCTTGTCCACCAGCACCCCCAAGATTTTGTCCTCAGGGCTGCTCTCAATCCATTCTCTGCCCAGCCTGTATTTGTGCCTGGGATTGCCCTGACCCAGGTGCAGGACCTTACACTTGGCCTTGTTGAACTTCATGAGGTTTGCATGGGCCCACCTCTCAAGCCTGTCCAGGTCCCTCTGGATGGCATCCCTTCCCTCCAGTGTGTTGACCACACCAGCTTGGTGTCATCAGCAAACTTGCTGAGGGTGCACTCAGTCCCACTGTCCATGTCGCTTACAAAGATGTTAAACAACACTGGTCCCAGGTCCAATCCCTGAGGATTGCCACTCATCACGGGTTTCCACTTGGACACTGCGCCGTTGACCGCAACCCATTGAGTGCGACCATCTGGTCAGTTCCTTATCCACAGAGTGGTCCATCCATCAAGTCCATGCCTTTCCAATTTAGAGACCAGGATGTCATGCGGGACAGCATCAAACATTTTGCGCAAGTCCAGGTAGATGACATCGGTCGCTCTCCCCTTATCTACCGATGCTGCATCAACATCATAGAAGGCCACCAATTTTGTCAGGCATGACTTGCCTTTGGTGAAGCCACGTTGGCTGTCACCAATCACCTTGTTATTTTTCGTGTGCCTTAGCAGAGGTTCCAGGAGGATCTGCTCCATGATCTTGCTAGGTACAGAGGTGGTAGTGGCCAGTCTGTAGTTCCCTGGGTCATCCTTTTTTCCCTTTTTGAAAATGGGGGCTATGTTTCCCCTTTTCCAGTCAGGAGGAACTTCACCTGACTTCCATGACTTTTCAAATATAACAGAAAGTGGCTTAGCAACTTCATCTGCCAGTTCCCTCAGGACCCGTGGATGGATTTCATCCAGTCCCATAGATTTATGTACCTTCAGGTTCCTCAGATGGTCTCATTCATCCTGTGTCTGAGAGATGTTAAAAACCTGTATTTCTAAGATCTTTAAGAAGGAGGGGAAAAAACCCAAAACACCAAAATCCACTGAACGTTGCATTCCTTTTAAGAAAAAAAAAAATTATTTAGTTTAGGTGACTTTTGCTGCTGTTATTTTTTTTTTTTTTTCCAACTATCAAAAATCCTGCCATGGATCTTCTCAGTCTGTTCCTAAATCACAACTGTGCTGTACTATATGCCAGGCTCAGAATCTCAGATTGCATAATCCCTGATCCTTCGCATTCAGCAGATAACTGAAAAGAATGGCTCCTTTATAACACCTCCTTAACAGATATATTTTTTTTTAATATGATACATACAAAGGTTCAGCAACTTCTACAGTGTTTATACTTCAAATCTGCTATTTCGTTGCTTAAAATACAGACATCTGGAACTAAAAAATGTTATTTGGGACACAAATGGTTATACCACATAAATCACAATCCGCTTTTTAGCGCATACATTTGCAAACGCTCATAAGCTTTGCAGCTTCCAGGTGTTAGTCTCTCTGCCAAAGGAATGACCTTTTTAATCCTTTTGATTTATTGATTGTTCTGGTTGTCCTAACATCAACAAAATGTTAGATGAAACTTTAATAACATGACAGAATATTTTCTTCCATGTATTATTAAATGTACATGAAAAGACTTACCACATCAGGAAGCAGGAAAAGCAGAGCTGTTCCGTGAGAAGGGACAGAGCCAGGATCCCATGGGGCCTGAGCAGGGCAAGTGTCACAGGGAGCTGCCACCATATCACCAACAGCCCTGGGCACAGCAAGGGAATGGAGCAGTTCAAGTAGCCTGGTCAAGAGCAGCAGGAGTTGGGGTTGCAACGTGGGTCTGAAGTCTACCCAGAACATGGTAGCTAGGGACAAGGATGAAGACAAAACTACCTACGCTGTAGCTCTGGGAAAGACTGAGTACCCAAGCACAAATTTAAATGGAGCTCCTGGCAGAGGGTGGGGCCCAGGGGAGGCTCATCAAGGCAATTAAGGACTATTAGTGACCTCAGTACCCTGACTTACTGACGACTCAAGGGCTAAAAACATTTTCACCTGTAATTATATTTTTATATTTGTCTTTTTTTTGTTTACTTTTAACAAGATTGGAGAATATATCTTCTCCTTGCAAAAAAACTTCTGTGTTAATAGAAATTATGTTCATGAATCAAAATGAAACTTTCCTTACAATTATCAAGAAAAAGATAGTACTAATCTTTAGTGAATAACAATGTGAAATCATTACTTACGCTATCCCAAATAAAGCATTATGATTACATCTTAAAAGCATTTTAACTGTGATATTTTAATTAAAATTTCCTTTGAAAATTGAGTAAATCTTTCCAAGTTCCACTATAAACACACTAGTCCCATAAATCACCTATTTCTTTAGTCATTAACTGTAGACATTTAAGTAGTTTTTTGGGGAATCACACACCTACTTTTTTCTAAAGGAATGGAAGAGTGTTTCAAAATAACCCAAGCTGAGAGAGAGTCAGACATTTATTTTTGCAAAATATTTTCCCCATTTTTGTGAAACAAGGTGCAGAAAGGTTTAGCATACTGACCTAGCCAGTGAGGACTTGATGATACGGGACTTAGTACTACTTTTTGTCTCTACTGGCTGGACCTTGACATGTTACTTTCTCTCTCTGATTCCTAATCTGTAGAATGGTAGAAATGGCACTAAATCTACAGTAAAAGACATTAACATGTGCTCATGAACTTCCATACTTGAGGTACCTATAGTAATTATAACCTTAAATATAGATAACAACATTCTGAAAGAGGTAACAAGCCAGAATTTCCCTTATAATAATCTCTTCCATTACCAAATTCAGAAAAATACATACGTTTGTATACAGATTCATCTGGACTAGGTATAGTCCAGTCTTAATATTAAATCGGTCATAATACAAGCCTATGAAAATAAAAGAGAAATTTAACTGAAAATTATCTACAGTAGTAATTAGTTCAAACTGTCATTTTTTAGATGGCATATTTTTTCTTTAGTTAATATACATATACTGACAGACATTTCTTCATGCAGACCGAATAGCCAGAAGATACTAGTTTCGCACAAAGACAAGAATAATGATGCTGTTGCACAATGCTACATGTTTCTCATAACACTGAACGACTCCTGTTTGTCACTGGATCTCTGTTAGTGAAACATAAGTAGTCCAGTGAAAACTTGTGAACAACTAAGAGGGAATTTTACCCCAAATTAGGGTCATTCTACTAAAAGCTAATTTGTATGAGCTACACTTTCTGTCTTCAAACTGTTCTCATTAAGAAGCCATGAACTTAGAGCAATGATATATATGGGACTTTCAACATGAGAATATTGTTCAAAGGAATATGTATGATTTAATTACGATGCTGATATCCTTTTCTCATCTTAAAAAGAACAAAATGAGAAAGATTTCAAGATAAGCATTATAATGATGTGATTTTCACGTAAGTATTATTATATTTTTCCAGGAATTCTGATTACTACAGGATATGGCATCTTCAGGGCAACATTAATGAGAATCTCTAGATGAAGACTAGAGTAAATCCATACATGTGCATACCTAGTGTGCTGGTCAGGGAGAAGCATGGTTCCTAAGACTATCATTTAAATTTTTTTCTCGCTCCCTGAGTCCAGCTAAGGCTATTCATTTGTTAATTGGTGTAACAGAGGGAATGGGATCATAGATCCCTCCCTACTTCCTTTTCTGAGAGAGAAAAATGTCTGTTTTCATGCTTCTGGTAAATACATAGACAACAGTTTTTTCTGAACACCAAGAAAAGAACTTAAGTCAGCACTGACTTTGTGATGAAGTCAGCTTTTCATTGACCTGTGATTTAATAGGCGCTGATGTTGTGTATGTTTGTCTTTCAGAAAGTCAGTTCTTTTCCAGATTTTTGTAGCCAATCTAAATTTAATGGCTTCTTGCATATCCTTTTTATTCAGCACATTACATATAAGATTTGTGTTTCCCTGCCTTCCAGCCATATTGTTGTAATTAATAAAAGTTCAAATTAGATGTGTCTGTTATTTCAAAGGCAAGCTACATTTCAGGACAGAGTCTTTTCAAATTAGCTGATACAATGAAAATATTTTTAGAAAGAACAGACGGTTTGATAATAAATTTGACACCCATTTTCAATTTTCTGTTATGTCACAAACCAATTACATGACCATACAAGAATGATGTTATTTTCTATATCTTAATCACATGTCTGAAATGGAAATAATAATACTTCCTTATCTCTTAGAATAAAGGGATAGTAGACAATTAACAGTGGTGAAGCTTTCAAACGCCATAGCTAGGATGCAAGATCTGCCTAGATTTCTTGCTTTCAGTGAGAAATTCAGCAGGTCTGTCTATATCATTCCATTGAACTAGAAGCAAACTAACCATACAAATGCATTACCAGAGACTTAATGAGCTAAGGTATCTCACTAGGTTAATTCAACTATACTCATACAAACATATTTTTGTTTTTATAACAAGTATTTCTGTATTTTTTATTTTATAAGAAGACGGATTCAGGGATCTCTGTATCATGTACTGCACCCCTATGCTAGCTATGGCCATTAATTTCTGTAGGACCTTCAATGTGTATAGTAATAGGACTAATGAAAATATATTCAGAATTCACAGTTCCCATACTATTATATATTTAAATAATTTTAGTCTAAATTAATTTAGATATAGTACCAGCAGTAAGAGCAAGGACTGTTATCTACACCAAACCTACTGGAGAATGCAGTTTGCAGTGAGAACCTTCTAAGATTCTCACTGAATTCAGTGAGTGCAAGATCAGGTTTTGTACGCACGATATCTGCACAGCACAGATATCTGCAGTGTAAATATGAATGTATGGAGGAGGAGGCATTTCAAGCACTTCATGCCATTGTTTTTTCACAGAGGATTATGTTTGGCATAATGCTAGAGACAATACAGTACACAACATGGAGTAATTTATACCAAATTGCAGCATGACCATGAGCAGGTTTCACGCAGTAGGCTCCTATGTAGGCTGTTAAGAACCTAAGCGGATGCAGGAAAAAGCTAATTGAAAAGATTGGTGTTTGTCAAACTGTCCACATGAAGAGAAGAATGTTAAGACACCACAAGCAACAAGAAGTAAGACAATGTAACAAGAAAGCTAACTGAAGTGTCCAAAGCAAATATTCTAATTTACATATGAATGCTGAGGACTGGTTTGGTTTCACCTCAGATGCTTCTGTTTTTCAGATTCAGCAGCAGAAGACCCTGTTGCAAATGCCTCTAGAACCAGCAGCCCATTACCACTCCCAAAACAACATATATCTTGGTCATGATGTCAGTGTGGAAATGGAGAGTTTTTATTAGCACTCACTCCTCTTCTTAGAGCTATGCAAGCAAACGTGGAGAACCAAAAGAGGGAAAACTAAACCACATTTCACAGTTTCTTCTGCTTTGCATGATCATGCAAATAATGAGCTATGGCTAGAACTTACAGTAATTATCTTACTGTAAACAGAATAAGGGAAAAAAGTTTTAATATTAATTTACATACAAATGCAATTTCTGTGTGCCTGTCCTCTGGTTATGGCTTTAGTCCAGGTGTAAAATAACAGAATACTCCCTACTGGTTTTGCTTCTATGTTCAAAAGTAATATAAATAATATTAAATTTGGTAATAAAATGCTAATAGAACGAAAATTGTCCACTGTCCTGAAATATCTCCTTTAATTCATATCGAGAAGCTAGAACTAAGGAATATCTTCATTTCAGTATGCCATGGTTAAAAAAACCAAAAAAAACACCCTCCCATGCCCCCACCCCCATAAATAATACATTAATTCATTAATATTTAAATCTGGACTGTCAAAATCACAGCATCTAACGCTAATTCTTAAGTGATGTCCAGTGACGATGGGTGAGATTTTGGATCCTGTTTTGTTCTGCATTTTGTTACAATGCTGTAAAGGTGCTCTACCATTTGGAGAATGAATATGATGAAAGGGCCATTAATAAGATTTGCTCATCTTTTGGTTGTAAAAGGAGTTCTGGGCAGACTGCTGTAGCATTAAAAATACTGTATGGCACTCTAATTACATATCTGTGAATCATATTGAAATAAGAAAATTCTGCTTGCACTTTCATTGGTTGACTTTCATTTTAAATAAAATCGCGCTCTCACTGCAGGAGTCCTCAGTGAAAGTCTATGGGAGTTAATAGGAGTCTTTGGGCAGGCTTTATAAAACTAGTAAGTGTAGATTAGAACTGTGTTAATTTGCAGTCCAAAAACAGATAGGATACCGAGTCTATTCTAAATTTTTCTTCTTACACAGACAGATAAGCATGATGCAGCTGTACCACCGGATTACCAACCAGTAGATCTGAGACAACAAACTATATCAGGAAAATACACTGTTAGAAGACATTTGCATATTTCTTCTCTCTTTGTACAATAGAGTAACAAAGACATTGTAGTCCTGTATCACAGTGTATGCACAAGACAAGAATTTAACCTCTCAGAGAGGAAGTGAAACTCCAAAGAGTATTTCTGTTAGTGGTATATACAAGCATCAAAATGAAAGCTGCAGTCCTACCACACTTTCTGCAAGCTGGTTGTGGAATTTAGTGAAATTCTAAAATGGACCTATTTACATAGAATATACAGTTTTACCATTTTTTCCCTGAAGGGAAACAAGGAAATTCTACAGAGCTCTCTAGATCAATAATCTCATGGCATTTTACATGTGTTCATTTCACAGAAGTGACTCCTCTGGAATTTTAAGCAGAGATCTACTCAAGTAAATGCTTAATTTGGTGTAGAGTAGTCTTTAAATAGTAAAAATTATTTTCGCCCAATGGGAGTATTTACATAAACTTCAAAGGAAACAGAAAAGGAGCTCCAAAGCAAATAGGGGAAAAGGAGATCAAAGTATAAATAGAGCTGTTGTTTTGAAGTAGATAGAAAAGGACAAGCAGATGAATGTACTTTTCTTTTACATTTACTATTTTTAGTTTATTTCCACTTATAAATCAGGTTATGTTGTAATGCTATCTTTAGATGAATCAATATTTACTAAAATAAATCTCCACATACTCTTCTACTACCCCATCAGCTTTTCCCTATACACTACATCTTTATGAATTCGAGTAAGCAAGTTACCGAAACGCTATGTATAGGCAACTGCCACTAAAATTAAACACATATACTAGTGTAGATGCTGAGGCTCAAAAACATATTGGCATCCTCCTAGGAAAGACACATTTTTTTCTGTAGACAGATTTGCTACTGTATGACAAGCAATGTATGTTGCATTTTACTTTACTAAATGTACAATTCCCGAATTAACCATTTCTAATCTAAAACCAGAGAAAGGTAATTTAATCATCTCTAAGAAATCTTAACAGAATACTAAATAATTTTCTTCCCTTTCCTTAGACTTTATTTCTCCATTCCTTCTGTACCAAAAACTTGAGAAGATTTTATCTTTAACTGATAAGCATAAAGAGACATAAATACTCATCTTCTGAATAAGCTTTAGTCATCTTTTTTCTTGGAGATATACTCAGTAAGAGATAAAATTTTTTGTCTTTGTTTTGTTTCATTTGATGTTTTTCTTCCTAAAAACAGTTTTATAAAATCACAGAATCACACAGAATGGTTCGGGTTGGAAGGGACCTTAAAGATCATCTAGTTCCAACCTCCTGCCCTGGGCAGGGACACCTCCCACTAGACCAGGCTGCTCAAAGCCCCATCCAGCCTGGCCTTGAACCCCTCCAGGGATGGGGCAGCCACAACTTCCCTGGGCAACCTGTTCCAGTGCCTCACCACCCTCACAGTAAAGAATTTCTTCCTCATATCCCATCTAAATCTACCCTCTTTCAATTTGAGGCTGTTACCCTGTGTCCTATCATGTGTCCTAAAATGGTTTAGATAACACTAGCTACTCGGGCAGAAATAAAAAAATAATTTTTGTTTTATTTTTTTTAAAGGGCTGACAAAGGAACTGAAGAAAACAGTGTGTAAATATTGTGTGTTCCCTTCCAGTATAACATAAACAAATGATAAAAATTAGTTCAGGATCCCTCGAGCTATAAAAAATGCCTAAGTATATGCATGTGAATGTATAGGGATATATATTTTGTCCTGGAGTTGACTATATTAGAAAATTGCCAATTGAAATCTATTTCCTAGCTAGATTTTAGAAAATAAAAATTATTTGGGTTTTATTCCCTTCTTTTAGGATATTAAGTCAGAAATTATCCTACATTCCTGCTCATAACAGAACTCCTGGGAATTTTCCCTCTCTACATTCAGCATAACTGGTTGCCAGCAAAAGCCGTTCAGAGAGACACACTTAGTCAGCACTACATCAAGCAGTATATTTACTCCTTGAACCGTTTGCAATGCCAAAAGTTGGCACATATCATACAAGTCAGTGTTGTTACATGATGCTTCAAATTTCTTTCTCCATCTTGAAAGCAACTTGCACAAGAAAACAGTACCTAAATGCAGTTTATAATCTGTACACAGTTCAGGAAATACTGTGGTTTTACTGGGGACTGAATTAACATGTAATGACAAAAATCACTGTATTTTATCAGTAATAACCTGATATATACACACATATCAGAAATCTGACATTTATTTACAATCAGGAACATCGTACCAGTTAAACACAGCAAGGCAGAGTGAAATCTAACAAGCAAAAAGTACAAGTCTTTATACTTGTTGGAACATAAATTCCTGTCAGATGAGTCCGCATTTTTCAATATTTTCCCTAAGATTTCTATAACTGTCCTTACAGACATAGGATTATATTCAGCAGAATTTTCTCTGCAAACATTCTTCTAATGAGAAACAAAACCACATTTATAACACTTTGCAACCATTTTGTCTCATTGAAAGAAAGTGCCAAATAAGAGTTACGTATGTTAACACAAGACTAAATACTTACATAAAAAAACCTGGACTGATCCTGGTTCTTCAACGTGCCGAACCTTAGCCAGCCATTAATAATAGTGGTAAAAATCTTAATATTTTACCTAAAAAGAATTTATTCTTAAAATGTACTTTGTTTTGCTAAATTGCGTATTCAGATGTGGTAGCAAATTATTTTCTTTTAACTGTTCTTGATGTTAAAGGGGACACTGAACGCTCCCTGAAAGCTTCATTTGTCAATGGCAAGTCTTAGCTCTATCAATGCAACAACATTTCTGTGAGCTAATGGAGCATTAAACAGCGCTAACCCCTCTTGAAGACTTCTGGTGTAGTTTGTTTTTTTTTTTTAACCTGTAGATGTGATAACTTATTTACGGTTGTAACTATTTTGAAGATTAAAAGAAGCTTTTAAATAACACTTCTCTTTCCAGCAGTGAGTGACAGTTAACTAAGTGGACAAGTCAAAAGGAAATCAATAAAGACAACCTAAGGTCAGAAGTGAGAAAGTCAATGCTTGTACACACTTAAAGCAGCATATCAGCAGCAGATGAAGTTAGAAGTAACATTGTAAGCAAACACTGGGTTTTGCTTGTGTACTTTCTTCTGTCAAAAATTCATACATGCAATGTCCCTGATTCACTCAGGAGCAGCTGACGTTCACTGAGTCAAATCTACTCAGAAGTTAAAATATGTCCCTAAATCATCGAAGTGTTATGGAAATACATTTTTGTTTTCCTGATCTAATTTCCATTAGTTAAAGTTACTGTAAAATAGAGATAACTCTGGTCATATGCAATAAAAAATGAATTTTGGATAATGCTCTTTGTGCCTACTGCTCATTTTCAGTCATGAATCTCAGGGATGTAAACTGATATTCTTCTTAAAAATGCAGTTTAAACAGAAAATATATTTGTCAGAAATAGCCTGCAAAGAAAAGTTTAGCAAGTTCTACCTTCTCTAAGAAAATAATGACAGGAAAACTGGCGGAAGCAGAGCAGTTAGTGGGAATTTTAGTTTGTCATGCCCTTTAATGCAGCCTTGGATACGTTCAGTTTGCCTAAACTCCAAGAAGGTCAAGGACTGAGAATGCATGGATAGTATAGCACCAGATCCCTGTTGATTTACCCCAGATTGAAACAGAATGCATGATTTTACATTTGTAATTGTAGTGACACAGCTTTTATCCTCTTTAGGAAAGGGGAGAACAAGCACGTTATCTGTTTAGAAAAATGACATTGTTATAACAGCAATATGTATATGTACGGTCATAGCCACTGTCTGACCCTCTTTCAACACAGAACTTGACTTGGGCTGCTTAATATTCTTAGTTGCAAATAAATTGACACCCAAAGGCAAATGTGATATTCAACAATAAGCCCAACACTAAAGTAAACATCTGAATCCAAAGTAGTTAACAAAATTCCACACAGAACTATTCCTGATACGCTTATAGGAATGGAAATTTCATAAAAGAGAAAATTGTTGCTTCACTAATGTGCTGAGCTTAAACAGTGGCAATAGAGTTAATATTTCCAACTCACTGTATATTTATTAAAAGTATAATTCTTCAATATCAGTTTATTAAAAATTGATCGGTTGCTGAAGCTCAGGAACAACCGCAGAGAGTGGGTAGCAAAATTTCCTTTGTGGTTTACTGTCTATAAAAAAGTAATATAATTAAAATAATTTACCACTCCATATCAACTGCAAGTGAATAGACTCTTTGGAAAGGTTTTCTTTCTGTTTATATACTGGTTTTCACACATTTCAGTGGGACAGCCTCTAATTCATACCAATGTGAAAGTACACTCGCATTCCTTATTTATAAAAGTACATGAGACTGGAAAAACTGAACATTTCCTATAACATGATGTGAAGCAAATAAAGAAAGAGATGTCATTCTAGTTTGCACATATTACCAATGTATTACAGCACTAAAAAGCAATTACTGTTTAAGCTTCTATGTTTATTTGGGCAAATTTCTTGGATAAGGTTTTTCACAGGCTTCCTTATTCTTGCAAGAAACAAAGTGGGAATTTGCTTCCCTTTGCCAGGTTGATTGAAGTTTTGGTCTTGTTTCACTGTCTTTCAGGTCACCGTGCCTACAGGGTGACACTCTCAAGCAGATGCATCCTGATGCACTTACAGCGCTGAGGGGGCCAGAATTAGTAACTCAGATGACCCTACTGATTAAATCTGGAACATGGATGGTTGTCATTGATTTTAGCACATCCAATATTTCATCCAAGGTCTCTATAAACTGTCAAAAGGCTGCAGTCACTGACTCACCAAAGATTAACACACATAATAGAAATATGAGACTACTGTATATGTCAAAAAAGACAAAACAAGCCGAGTTCAAGAGTTTTCCACAAACTTAGCTTTAGATATGCCATGTTTTGTGATTCTCAGACCATTGTGTAGGGCGTCATTCTCTTAGAGAGTTATTCTCATTAGAAAATTTCTGAGTATATTTTCTTGAAAAGTCTTTTGTAAAGAGGTTTTTTCTAAAAAAAGAAAAAAAAAAAAGGGTATTGCAAAAGGGTACCAGTTTCAGTGACACACTGCACTAATGTCAAACAGGTTAGCTAGAAGCAGCACCATTCTGCTCAGCAGGGTTAATTTTCTTACAGCCAACCAAAGCGTCTTTTACGAACCTAGCAAATCTATCTCTGTGTGGCATTGTTTGGGTGTGAATAAATGGAACCATAAGCAATTTGTAAAATAAAATATTTAAACAAATAAAAAACAGCTTTGAACTTAACATCCAATTATATCTGGTTTACTCTCAAATTTAAGTTAACCTTTCTCTAATTAGCAATCCTAAATCTTATACTGCAGCAGCCATTTCCCTTCATAATTTTAAAATTTCAGTCCACTACCAACTAAAAAGATTAAAAAAGAAATAATCTGTTGCTATTGTTTCTTGTTCAATTTCAGTCCCATTTTGTTTTTTATTCATTCACAGAATGTTTCCTTGACTGTCCTTAAACACGTCTTCTAATAAATGCCCTTTTAATATTTTAATATTGTCATCTCAATTCTGAAAACCTTTAACTGTGATTGCACTGCTTTGGCTTGAAGTTAAAGAAGTATGAATTATATTTATTATAGCTTTGGTAAGGTATTTCTTTCTTGAAAGAGTATGTGTTCCACATAATAAAGATCTCTCAAAAATGTATGAAGACACTATATTTTTCACAGCATCCTAATGGCAACTCCATAAACATAACTGTCAGATATTTCAAAGTGTTGACCAATGCTGTTTAATGTATTCCAGGTTAGCAGTCAAGTTTACTGTGTAGAATATGACTTTGTACTGATACTATAATTGCTCTGTAAGATTTGGTCAACTCTGCTTTGCTAAAGTACATACCTTGACTGAGCAAATTTAGAGCAGTTCAGAAGGAAAGCTGCATTCATGGTTGTGCACAGAAAACATGCGCATACAGAGATGAAAATGAAGTGGTCAGTTACATTCATTCTGGGGTCACTAGGATTTTAATTATTCAGTATTTTCCTGCATTAAGATCTAAATTTTATTCTAGCTTGCAAAAACAGGAAACAAGGTTTTCTGAATCATGTTCACCAAGAAAATGGGATACTGGAGACAACTACTGTGGATAAGACTGAAAAGGTTATCCCTAACAACGCTCATCTAATAACCAAATTGTGAATCATATTTACACCTCTGGCATGGTTAATAATTTTTACTAGGCTATGCAATGACCTTGGAATCCTGCAGGTGCTGACATGGGTACTCCCTGAAAAATAAGAGAGCATTCAGAAGTGTAAGTAGTGATATCAAAGTTGGCCCACATATTGTAAACTAAGAATAGCTGTACTATTACGTAGGCAAAGCATTTGAATGACAACTTCACTGCATTCTAGAATTTCATTTGACTTAACCATACTTACTTATCTGAAAATTATTCTTTGTGCTAGCACTGTGCAATCAAGGGAGAACAAGTAGACTACTACACAAAATTGAAACATTTCTACTATATATTTGTGCTTTCTTTTGCAGTTTCACTTTATAATTGATAGATTCAACTTTTTTCTTTGACAGTAAGACCTATTTTTTTATCTGCAATAATTTTCTTAATCAGTCTGATACGGTGTAAAGCTGTAAAAAACAAATCCAGAGAAACATATTTTAAACTAATGGCAATGGTACAACATTAAATTCATTTGCATTTAAAGATATCCAAAGTAAAATTCACATTTATGCTTAGCAGTTTTTATAAATGGACACAAACTTCATAGAAAATTTCTCTACTATATTTAAATACATTCTCTTATTTCAAACAAGAATGACCATTTGGAAGAAGTCTTTGTTTTTACTTCTACATGTTAATCATACGTTACCTCCAAGTTTCCCTGAAACTTTCAGCTATATAAGTTATTCTTTTTCTCTTATCCAAAACTATTGCATACTTGTTGCACTGCTTAAACAAAACTGCATGAGTAAGACATTTCTCCACCTAGACTTGTAACATACAAAACAGACAAGAAAATATCAGTTAATTGACAGGTTTCTGAGCAGCAAATGCCTGATACCATTTATTTTTTAAGAAATTTATTACCAACCATTACTGACTATGCCATGAAATCTCAGCAGTGACCAAAATTATACTGGAATAAAAAAATTTCTTGGAACTATGCTAAGTTAATCTATACAGCCAATGCAGTAGACAGCTTGTTTACCAAAAGCAGCCTTGTCTTGGCCAAATGAGAAGTCACAAAAAACCACTTCACCCAATAAGACAGCAAAGCACTCTAAAAAATCTTGCATTATGGTGCAATGCAAATGTTCTAAGTTAGAAAGCATAACTGATTTAAAAGCCCTGAAATCAAGGCACCTGCATTAGAAATGACTTTGGATCAATATATAAATCAAAAAGTCAAGCCTTTGATTCCACTTGATTTCTAATGAGATTTAGCATTAATAGATGTGAAACTGAATTACTTATACAGTGGCTTGCATGTGAGTTTTGAGGACAAGAGAAATCTCCTCTCTACAGCACTGCAAGACTACTAGAATAGGCCATTTGTCCATAGTTACAGGAAAAGCATGAGCAGATTTCTAATTTATCTGCAATTGTCTCACATGCTCAAACTTTCAACACAAATGTAGAATCTATCAGTGAAATTTCATTAAATAATACCAATACAAATACAGTTAGCACTATAAATAAATAGTTATTTTTTTTTTCAGATGAGGGCTATACTTGTATTATCTCTTCTTCTTTCTATACTATTTTCCTCCATTCATACTGCTACTATTGCTTTTCTAAGAGTGTGTAGATAACATGCTGCTTGTTTTAAAAACATGCAACTTTATAAATATTTCCACATCCTTTTGCAACTTTGATCCTACAACTCTAAACCCCATAGCCAGTTAGAGATTATGTTTCTTAATTTGCATATGTGGTTGCAGTATTTGGCACTTTCGTAGCTGAAAAGTAGCAGAAAGCTCATTGTTTTAAAGCAAATAGCAAAGCAGTTTTTCATAACATTTTTTTCACTCTTCCTCAGGCATCTGTATAATATACATGGCTCAGGATCAAAACCTGTCTTTTATAGAACCAAGAAGTACTATCTTCTGTTTTCCCTAACCTGATCTTGAAAAGGAAAAATCTTTGTAAATTCCCCTGTTTACCTACTGCTTCAATAATAGAATTTTCTGTTTCTGGGGCACAGATACTGTGTCCTCCCTTAATAAGAAAGAATCCAGATAGGAAACTACCCAATCTTCATCAGCATGTCAGTGTGACAACTCATTCAAATAAGGATCAGCTCCTTGCAGAAGAATTTAAACTTTATTAAAGCTAATTAGAAAATGATAGATGAGTTGGTTAAGAGGAGATTGTAGAGGCATGTATAAATAGGAAAGAAATTTTAAGTGCCAAGTCTTTGAGCAACATCTGAAAAGAATGTATAAAGAATTAAATACTCCTTAATTTTTAACAATAGGGCTAACAAGGGGCTGACACTGGCAAACTCTGATGTCTGAAAGCTGCAATGAAAAGCATACTTTTGTCAAATCGTTCAATCTTCCTGCCCAAAGGTAAAGCATCAGAAATTCAGGAGGCATTTTTGGTAAATCACCTGCTTACAAATGACATGAACAAAAGGTGACCAAAGCCAAAACACAGGCAAGGTTTGCAGCGAAATGAGAAAGCTAACAAACAACAGAAGCGGAATATCCCTATTACAGCATCTTTTGCCTCTTAGTGAAAGTGTGGTGTGTAAATCACTGTGACTCCAGTGATTTCAAGGAAGTCATGCCCAGACCCACCTGATATGAACTCAGTGTTGTTCCTGCACCGAGCAGGAGGTCGCACTAGATTCCTCAGGGATCCTGTGATTATATGGTTTGCACTACACCATGATTTAGCTGCTGACAGGGAAATGCACAAACATTTTTGCTCATATACTTTAAACTCATTGTGGACGCTACTCCCAATACTCCTACCTAAGACTTATGGCTGACAAAGGAGGACAGTAAAGAGAGAAAAACAGGGAATTGAGTGTTTTGTCCTCCTTACTGCTGAGGGAAAGCAATAAAGCCATAGAAGTATTGACTGAAGAGCCTACCCGTCTTTGTATCACATCTGTAAGGAAGACAGTGTGGCAGAAATTTTGCTGAGTCCAGCTCACCAGGCATTTAAAATTCTTCTCCATATTCATGCATTTTATACACAGTAGGTGTGATCAAAGACTAGTTTGGTATGTTTGTTTAATAAAGGATAGGTTTGTTTTGAGTTTCCTGGGGCAAGAATGTGGTAAGTATGTTTGTGTCATAGTAATTAAGCAGTCCAATTTTCATCTAAGCATCAATATTCCCGTGGCATTTGGTAATTTTTAAGCAAATGATACTGGAAACATTCTTTCCTCTGAAATATTCCTTTACTATTAGGATTGCATCACAAGTGACTCAAGAGAATGTGGTAACCATATAATGCTTTCATTGGGTTAATTACAATTTATTCAGTGTTTACATTATTTAAAAGTGTTATTTCAATTTTCCTCAGCAGTATAGGTTTAAAGGTGGTTCAAGCAAATTATCATATTGTTCATCAACATTAGAAAGCAAGTTATTAGATGAAGGATAATTTGATCAGCTTTTGCTTTATTCTTGACTTCTAATTACTATGACACCAATGTCTATAAAGCTAGAAATAAAAAAAAACCAACAATAAATGCATATTTTTCCAGCTCTTGACCCAAAGCCAACTGTAACTAAGGTTATTCAATATTTAATATTAAGACAAAGCATGTCATAAAATCTAGTGTCATTAAATCACATGTATTAAAATTTCTATCACATGTTGAGTGTTAAAGATGATCTCATTGATATTTCCGATGCAAAGAAAACAGCACCTCTAAAGATAAATGTCCATTTGCATCTGGGCATAATTTATAGTGTCCTGCTTTGAGGTAGAACAGAACCAATTTTCTTTTCAGTAATTTTTCTTTTCAATTAAGTCTTTTCTAACTAACTAACTCCTTGAAATTAGCAGCATATTTTTCAGACAGTGTCTGCTTCTGGCAGTGATAACATCTGATGTTTATAGTTAAGGCCAAGGAATGGTATGCAGAGGGGCTCCTCTTATACTTACTGCTTTAACAACCAAGGTCAGCCAACTTTGTTCTGTACCAAGTTTGAAGGGTCAGAAGTGGAAGAGCATAGAGGCGTCGCACCTGTGGGGAGGAGCGGACAGGACAAGTGACCCAAAACTGACCAAAAGGATATTCCACCCCATCTGCATCATGCTCAGTATGAAAGCCGAGGGATCAAGGGGATCAGCCTCTCTCTTCAATGGCTGGTGTCCGAGGAGGACGTTGTCTGTTCATCTGCCTTTGATCCTGATCCATGCGTTCCTGAATCCAGATCCGGAATCCTGTTCCCATCCGTCGATGAGTCCAGCCTGGGACTTTCCCTGTACCTGCCAGTGGTGTGATCGTCATCCTGGGAGCTTGATACTGAGTTTGTATATATTGTGTATATTTTGTTATTATCTTATTAATATTATTAGATTTTGTTTTTATTATTCTACTATTATATTTCATTAAAGTAGTTTAGTTTCTTTTTCAACTTGGAAGTCTCTCTCTCTCTCTCTCTTATTCTCTATCTCCCTGAAGGGAGAGAGGTTAAAGAGAGCATCTGTCATTTGTTTTAGTGGCCAGCCCAGCCCAAACACAATATCTAGACACAAATAACTATGATACACAAAGGAGGGAGTTATTTTTATTCAAAAAATATTCTGTGGTTTTTTGGCTTGCAAAAAACCTTGAAAACATAAAAAGTGTAAATTACTATCGGGTAAGTTCATCCTTTGTCTGTACCATTGTACTTGCCCACTGGTAGAAAGAGCCTGTTATCTGCTTCATTACTATAGATCACAAATACTCAGAGCTCTGAATACTCAAATACTCAAAACTCAGTTCTCCAATATAGATTTGTTAATAAAATAAAAAATAATAAACACGATCCCCTTAGCTTTGGGACAATGTCACGGATAAAGTTAAAGTTGCCCCCTCACCAGATCCACATGTATGACCTTATTGTTGTAGCACCTCTGAACAACTTTGGGCAAAAGAAAAATATTTTTGTCCAGTTACATAAAACAATATGGATATTGATGTCTTTGTCAAGTGTAAATAGGTCAATTTAAAATGCACAGACTGATAGAATCTGTCTTAAATCAGTTCTACAGAAATACCACTAAATCTTAAAAGTCAATGGCTAGCGACAGGAGTTCTATGCATTAAGAACTAAGTATTTAGAAGTTTTCAATAGCATATATGAATAAACACAAAGGCTTTGAAGCTTTTCTTACACCACATTTAGAGTGCTGTAGTATCGTTGATTTATGAGATAGTCCTGATTCACAAGCATGCAAGTGAGAGGACAGGCAATTCCAGAAAAACATCATCCAGAAATATAGATTTGAAAAAATAGCTAAAGGCAACTTTTCTTTCCCTTCTTTGTAGGATAACATAACTTTGACATATTGCTTTCTTTGAAGAGAGGAATTAATCCAGTGGGATTTGTTCAGGAAAAATGCCTTTTGAAAGTAGTAAACATCAGTGTCTCAGTGTAAGAAGAAATCTATATAGTTGTCATATGCAATATAAAAGGTTGGCCTTTCAATACACTTTGTATTCCTGACATGCAGATAGATACACATTAATGTACCAGCTATAGTGCCCTAGTAAAAACATCTTTTCCAATTCTTAATCCAGCCTCCTAGAAATGAGTGGCTGACACTAAAACCCTTAAAACAGCTTATACTCTCAAGTGGGATTTATGTTTTATATGTACTTGTCATTGTAATGGAAAACACACTGTCCTAATGCCGGGTTCTTAAAGTAAGGAGGGCCCTTTACAACACATATAATAGTAATTCCAGGATTTACAAAGTAATGGCAGTAAGATTTCCCTTAAGGATGGATTTTAGCTAATCATGTAAAAGGATTCCATGCTTCCTTTAAAAAAGTCCACACTTTTTAAAATGCAAATAAGGATGAAATGCAATGTGCTTATAAAAGCTTGGGATGATTATGGAAATAGGCATAATTATGCAATAGGGCTGTGAGTTTATCTGTGGAATTTACATTCACAAACCTTATGAATTCCATTCAAATCTATGAACTGCGTGTATACACGCAAGATTGAAAACTTCAGTGGAAACTTCAGTACAAAGCTGATCATTGCTCTTTCTTTATTCTGTCTTGGATTCTGATTCCTAAGAGCTTCTGTCATAAGGCTAATAATCCCCAGTCACTGATTTAAGTGCAGTTCCACTGAACATGTGATTATTCTAAAATGTAAGAACTTGGATTGAGGACTGGTTGTCAGGTCACTCTGTCAGAGGAGCCACCTCAAAAACGTCTGTGATAGTTGATGGAGGAACATCACTGAAGAAATTCTTTTTAGCCTTCTTCAATAGCTTGAACAAATAGGCATCTACATACATCAAAAACTTAATGGGAAAACCTTATCTCAACGAACTCTGGAAAAATATTATATAATCTCAAAAAATGGGAGAGAGCGCACTATGTGAGTTTAAGGAAGTCTCTATTCAGAAAGCTCATTGATATTTAACTTCTGTTCTAACTCTTAAAATAAATGGTAGTGTTTAAATGCTCCCCACAGCCATTTTATTATTTTTTTTTTAAAACCCACTTGTACATTGAAGCTAAGGTCGTAAGCATTAATAAGGATTAAATAGTTGAACTGATCTAATAATCCCTGCCCTTTAAAAAGAGTAATCCTTTTCTCTCATACACCCCCCTCTTTCTCCATCCGTTAGCATATTTATTGAGTTTTCTGAGTTAGCTTTCTGCCATATGAATGATCTCATTTGGCAAGAAGGGAGGCCCAGAAAAAGGGAGGGAAGTGGAAGGAAGGAGTACGTGGTCCAGAGTGAAGAAAGACTTAAGGGGGACTGGGACTGTCTTTAGGGACTGTCTAACCATATCCTGTTATAAATAGCTATACCTCGAGCAGCAGAGGCAGTCAAGATCCTTGAACTGGATATATTAGTTAGGCGAAAACCCTATATTAAAGTGACTATATGGCCTCTAATACACAAAATATCTTGTTTAGAGGTGATTAAACTGTGTTGAGGTGGGATGGGACTGTTGTTAGAAATATCTTGTTCTTTTTGCTCATGCTGCTGCTGCAGGTCACCTAGTAGACGAGAATTCTCAACTTCAGCAAGACTCTGTGAAAGGTCTTATTGAACATTTATCTGACAGTAGAAGTGTGACAGAGTACAAAACAAGCAATAGGACTAAATTCTAGCTCCCAGGAGGGAATGTTATACAGACAATCTATACCTTTGAATCAAACCTAGATATTTTCCCTGGGTTCCATGACAACATGTGTACTCAGTCTGAAGTCTAGAAGCTTAAAATAATTGCAACACATAAATGATATTAGGAGACATGTCAGACAGGATGCTTGACCTGATCCAATCATAAAACAATAAAAGACCACAAAGATCCAACTATCAGAACCAACATAGCCTGGTTTGTTTTTTAAAATACGTATTAAAAAACCTTTAGCAGTTTCAAGACCAGCAGCCGTAAGTTAATAAATGTTTCATACAAAAATAAATGTCAACTTTCTATTAAAAGAAGAGAATCAAACAGCCTGTTTCATTGCAGGCACTGTAATGGATACATTCCACTAGCAGAGCAGAATTCTACACCGGTCAGTGCAAATCCAAGAGGATTTCATGTCCTCTTTTCAAAGGTAAAAAAGGGGCAAAGACACCACTTAGCTATTCTAATTGACAAGTCACAATCACTAACAGCATGGCTCTGATAACAATGTGGATTCAATGGAGCCGTTACTGGTTTACACTGGAATGTGTTAAAGAAGAATCAGAATCAGACCCTGGGGTTTAAAGCTGAGTGCAAAACAGGGAAGGAGAAAAATCCCCTGGTGTATATTAACACAACGTGGTATAGATCCATCGTCCATAATGCATTGGCTTGCTTTTAACTCTCAGCCTGAAACCAAATCAATTTCAACAGTTTGCGCTGGACAGAGACCAATTGCTGACCTTCTTTCTTCTCTTTCCTGCTGCTTAACAGGGCTACAAATAATGGTCTAAAATTACTCTCAAAGACCTACCCACATGACTTTCAGAGCAGAAACTAAAGTAACTTAAATGATCAAAAATAACATGCATTGCAAGGTGAAATGTCTCCGAAATACACAGAAAAGAAAAATGGGTAAAATTAATACGGAAATACCAATGGTCTGTAGTCACTGCAAGTCTTTTAAAACAAATTCAGAAACAGGAAAGGAAACTTCCCAGTATGTGTTAATATACTACAGAACACTTACCATCATTCTGGCATTTCAAAACAACTATAAATCTGGTTAACTAGCCAGTTAAGTGGATTTTGTATCTGCTGTGCATTGCAAGAGAAACAAACCAGCTGGAGCACAATGACAATCCTAGTTGTGTGCAGATTAGGGCTGATGTGTTTAAGGTCTTTAACGGACAGCCCTCTCTAATATTGCTATGTGAAAAAAAAAACAACACCCCCACAATACCCAGAAATCTACATAAAACTAATAATGCAAACCTAATAAATGTATTACAAGAGAAGCATGAAGTTGGTTCTTAAGGCCTAATTCTCAGTTTGAAGTCTATCTAAATGTTCGTACTGTTTTATATCTGCTCTGCACTTACTACACACAATTTAGCAATGCAGCAAAGTTTAGTAAAATATTTAAATATTTGCTTAATTTCAAGAGAAGGGGTCACTCATGCACCTCTCATATACATTGCTGAAGTGAAATTTATGCCTAGATAGACACAACACTTATAACCAGAATGTTATGCCTACTTCAGTCTCAGTGTAATTAATTATAACGCAGCTTTTAACAGTTCACTGTCTCACAGAATTTCACTCATCATGGCTGAAAGTCTTCTATCCTGCTCTTTGTGATCAGATCAGAAAAGTGGGTTTTGTTGTGTTTTCACAGACAAACCTGTTTGGTTTTTTTTAAATTATGCCTGAGAGTTTGAAGAATATTAGTTTGGCTTCCAACAGTTATTCATACATAAATGTAGCATGGATCAGCAGATGCTTCTGCTCAAAACTTCTTACAGCTCCAGAAAGTCTTGGGGTTTAATGATGACTCATTATTCCCAAAAGGCCACAGATTAAATAATGAACTCAGATCTTAAGTATACTATAAAGTTCTGTGCAGAAACAAGATACATAAGGGCAGCTTTTGGAATTAAAGACTAGACTAAATTTTGCAGACAGAGGCAGCCTAGATAAAGCATATGTTTCACTGGACCAGTCTTGGAGAGTTAAATGTGAGTTTCATTGGTGTAACTCTCACAGTGTTTACCGGTACTTTCAAGCAGAGACGGTGAGATATGCTGTCATTTATTCATGAACTAAATTATTTATTGTACATACACAAAGATACACACTGACTGTAAGAGTCACACATACTTTCAGATGCTTAAAGATACAGAAAAACAACATGTTTTTTACAAGTTTTTTGCATCTTATAAAACCGACACCAATCAAATCCACCTGGAAGTCTCTCAATTTTGCTTCTATCACAGGAGAAAGCAGTTTTAGATAAGACTTTTTAAATGTTATTGTAAACTGTTAAGCTAGACTTTCTGATGAGCATAATAATAAGTGGGATACAGTGTTTTTAAAAAGTGACTAAAATGCCATAGACAGGCCTTGGAGGATGTGCTTACTTGATGAAATGTTGAAACTCATGTAAGAATCTAACAGGCAGGCCTAGAAGAATCAGGTTAATAAATACATACTAGAAGCCTGAAAAAAACGTCCCAAGGTAAGGAATATCACCATTTTAATTACTGATATTCCAAACTCTGTAAGGATTTGATGACCATTAGTATATTAGGTATGGATTTGCCAAGGAAAAATCACAATCACCACTGCCTGCAATTAGCTATACAGCTGGATTAAAAAGTCTCATTCTTCTCCACTTGTGTTCTAGCTATATCTAGGGCATATTAAATATATTGAATATTTCTTTGGAGTTTATTCACAAAATTAAGGATTTTGGTTTTTCATTAAACTCTGGTAATTGGCCAATAATGTTAAATTTGTTTCATACCTCCCATGAAAAAAAAAAAAAGTGTGAATGTTTAGTCAATGTAGTAAAAAACATAATAGTGATGATGATGGTAATAATGGTAATTGTTAGGTTTTTTTACCAACAAAACATTAAAGATTTCAAAAGAAAATCTGACATGCTATATTGTCTAGGAAATTAAAATGTTTACTGTTTTTATCTATACAAGGCCTGATCTGCTGAACTGTTACCTATAGTTTGCAATGAACACAATGCTATGCTACACTAATAAAAGGCTACTGTATTCATAAAGTACAAAGGTAGATTAGGTAGATAAGAACTTCCCAGCCTTGTCCAATATCAGATTGAAATGAAGGGAAATTTCCTCAGGTTATATTAAATGCATAATGAAAAGAAGAAAGTCAATTCTTGTTTTCAATTCTTGCTTGACTTTAGAAATATGAGGAATGTTGTTGAGTTCTCAAATCAAAATTAACTTTTTATGCACTCCTATGATATGTCACTACCTTCATTTCACTGACACATAAGACACCTTTACTAATATTTGCTGACCAGAATCTGTAAGACAAGAAAATGTGCTAGAAGGGATTTTTGGCTTTGATAATACATATAGTTAAACAATTTCTTAGAACTATTTTCTGTGTATCTTGTCTTTTTGGAAAGCAGTTGGGTTTTTTTCTCTTAATGTAGGTTTTCATTACTTACCTAGTGCTTTTAGTCAGCTGCCTACTGAAATCCATCTCTAACAATTTTAAGTGTTGTGAAACAGGGGCAATATTTTTTCATCTGTGATGTTTCATTAGACTGAGAAAAAGAATCAATAGTCCCTTATTACATGAAGACATAATGCCTTAGATTGAAACAATGACGTATTAGGTTAATCGATATTAAATGAGTTCACACAAGCATAGTTAAGAATGAAGAAGAGTGTGAAACACCAAGATGTGGAAGAGATTTCTACTAGAGCTCTGGAGAAGTTTTATGCTTCCAATTTGGCACCTAGAAAAGAATGTGAGTTACGAATCTAGATTTTTATATAATATGTGTTTAAAAGTAAGTAACTGAGCCAGATTCCTTAGAAGGAAGAAACACAGGGAATGTCTAATACAGAGCATCTTCAGACTCATTGATTACTTATTATCATATTGTCATCTATATATTTACACATAATTTATTCTTCTAGCATGCAGTTATGTGTGCATGCAAACTGCTATTAAATTTTCCACTAACTCATAAAAAAAGTCTGAAAGAAAAGGAAAAATACTATGGGAAAAAATTTAGAATACCTTTCCTTTCACATTGGTAATTAAAGGTATGTCAGTAAACTTTTCTCTGGAGACTTTGGCTGTTACTGGTACATCAAATGCTTTTGGAGCCCCTCTAGCTCATACAGAATTATGAGGGAATCATTTCAACTCCAAATATTAAATTTGTAAAAGTTACGTAGAGCCATTTTCCAAACAATTTGCATCTTTCCAAAAGTTAATGAAAATCTCTAAAGGAAATCTTACTCACGTACATGCTGCAAACTAGAGCAATTCATACAGATATATTCAGATCAGCTTAATCTAGCTAGGTCTAGCAATGAATCTACAGCACTATGGGCTATGAGATTTTTCAAAAGCAACTAAGCGGTCAGTCCCACTAGAATTGATAAAAATTACAAATTAATATAGACATCCACTCAACAAATTACCTAGATAATCTAACCTAAGGGCTCTCTACTTTCATTTCAAATGAAATCATGACAATATTATTAACACTCCCATCTATACATAACATATTATGGTTGAAGAAGAGAAAAAAATTACCCTCAAAAGTACACAGTGGAACTTCTGGTAAGATCTCAAGAAATAGTTTACCTTACAAAAGGACAGAAAAAGAGAACTAATTTATTGTAGCAAAGCAAAGGTTGAGAGACAAATGCAAAAGCAAAACAGTGACATAGTAGGTATTAACAAGCCTAATAAAAAAAAATAATCCAAAAATAGGTAAAAATGGGCCCAAACAGGACAGAAGAAGCCATTAACTGAAGGGACCTAGTACTATTATAGTGCATATACCAATTACAAGATACTGCATAAAAACCACTGTCAACATACCCATCTTTTCTGACACATGCAGCCCACTGTTATAAGCTAGACAAGAATTCAGTTGCCAAATTGAGGTCTTAGTTCCTTAGGAAGTATCCATGTTGTGGGGAGATAATACCTTCTGTGCTTTAGAGAGAAGATGCGCTATAGGATATTTTTTGTGACTTGTGTCAAATACACTTTTTCACTTCCTCCGTATTATTATTTGCCAGCATGATCTTTTGTTCTAGTTCTGTAATAGAAATACACGTGTGTGTGAAGTGGCTGTCTATTTATATAGGTGGAGATATACAAGTACCGTCATTTATTCATCAGTTAAACAGTTTCATATGACAAGCCGGTATTTTGCATTTCAGATACCGGCTGCTTCTGCAAGAAAGAGAGTATACTTAGCACTTTTCGATACTGAGGATCGTACACAAAGAGGATGGAAATATCTACGATTTTGTCCAGTCAATGTTGTACATGCACAGAGTAGGAGGTTCAAGGTGTCAAGAGAATCTGTGCAAGTTTCTGTGGAATTTGCAGAGCCAATGGTCACAGCTGTCTCCTCTCCACCTCTTACAGAGCCAGAACCTGATTCTTATTAGAAGCTCCTGATTCTCTCCAAATCTGATCCAAATGCCCGAGAAATAAAAAACAGTGCTAAACACAGATGATTTCTCTTACATTCTGGGCATTCAAGCTTAAAATACTGTATGAAATATGGGTTGTTATTTATCATTCATCATGTCCTACTACCATAAATATTCTTGCTTTAAGACTTCTATGTGTGGAAGAGGTAGTTTAACCAATAGCATTGCAACACTATACTACTATCATAAATCTTGTCTGTTCCTGTGTTGAAGAAACAAAAGCAAACAGTTTGTTCTGGCTTGAGGTAGAACAGAACCAATTTTCTTTTCAGTAATTTTTCTTTTCAATTAAGTCTTTTCTAACTAACTAACTCCTTGAAATTAGCAGCATATTTTTCAAACAGTGTCTGCTTCTGGCAGTGATAACATCTGATGTTTATAGTTAAGGCCAAGGAATGGTATGCAGAGGGGCTCCTCTTATACTTACTGCTATAACAACCAAGGTCAGCCAACTTTGTTCTGTACCAAGTTTGAAGGGTCAGAAGTGGAAGAGCATAGAGGCGTCGCACCTGTGGGGAGGAGCGGACAGGACAAGTGACCCAAAACTGACCAAAAGGATATTCCACCCCATCTGCATCATGCTCAGTATGAAAGCCGAGGGATCAAGGGGATCAGCCTCTCTCTTCAATGGCTGGTGTCCGAGGAGGACGTTGTCTGTTCATCTGCCTTTGATCCTGATCCATGCGTTCCTGAATCCAGATCCGGAATCCTGTTCCCATCCGTCGATGAGTCCAGCCTGGGACTTTCCCTGTACATGCCAGTGGTGTGATCGTCATCCTGGGAGCTTGATACTGAGTTTGTATATATTGTGTATATTTTGTTATTATCTTATTAATATTATTAGATTTTGTTTTTATTATTCTACTATTATATTTCATTAAAGTAGTTTAGTTTCTTTTTCAACTTGGAAGTCTCTCTCTCTCTTATTCTCTATCTCCCTGAAGGGAGCGAGGTTAAAGAGAGCATCTGTCATTCGTTTTAGTGGCCAGCCCAGCACAAACCATGACACATTTCTACATTTGAAACACAGAAATGTTTTGCACTTTTCTTTTGAAGAGCAATACCTTTAGAAGAAATAATCTTTGCTCCCGAGATCTCTCTCAGCAGAGTAGCTAAGTCTCTTAGAAAAACAAAGGCCATCCGTGTATAATACAATCCATGTGTAGTATTATGGAGTAATTGCAGATGCATAGTGGATAAGAACATCAGTATTGTCTCCAGTCCAAAGTGCATGTTAGTAGTTGAAGCCAGTTATGTCATGATGGAAACTTCTTCCCGTTCTTGGAGTTCATAAATTATTTAAACTTGGCATAAAGAAGCACTGGCTGTTCTGTTTGACAGTCAAACCACATATTAAATCTGCATGGGAAAAATTTACATGCCTATCCTGATTACAAACAGTAGCTGAAATAAGTTGGACTATGCTGATTATAATAAATTTCTCATTGTGCTTTTCTAAAATAATGACCAATATACACAGAAATCACCTATGCTGTGAGAAAATGTGGGACAGATACTACTGCACAAATCCCAAACATGTATCTACAATTTAATCTGCCAAAGAAATCCATATAAATCATGCAACCAAGTCCTGTAAAAACACACAATTAATAGAATGGCTTGGGTTAGAAGGGACCTTAAAGACCATCTAGTTCCAACCACCCTGCCATGGGTAGAGAAACCTTCCACTAGACCAGATTGCTCAGAGTCCCGTCCAGCCTGGTCTTGAACACTTCCAGGGATTAGGCATCCACAACCTCTCTAGGCAACCTGTTCCAGTGTCTCACCACCCTTACGGTAACGACGTTCTTCCTAATATCGAATCTAAATCTACCCTTTTTCAGTCTGTAAACACTACCCCTCGTTCTTTCACTATGCTCCCTGAAAAAGAGAGGCTCCCTAACTTTCCTGTAGGACCCCTTTAGGAACTAGAAGGCTGCTAGAAGGTCTCCACAGAGCCTGCTCTTTTCTAGGCTGAACAACCCCAACTCTCTCAGGCTGTCTTCATAGGAGAGGTGCTCCAGCCCTTTGATCATCTTCCTGGCCCTCCTCTGGTCTCTCTCTAATACGTTCTTCTTATGTGGGGGCCCAAGAGCTGAAACACAGTACTCCAGGTGGGTTCTTACCAAAGCGGAGTAGAGGGGTAGAATCACGTCCCTCAACCTGCTGGACATGCTTCTGTTGATGCAGCCCAGGATGCGGTTGGCTTTCTGGGCTGCAAGTGCACATTGCCGGCTCATGTTGAGCTCCTCATCAACCAACACCCCCAAGTCCTTCTTCTCAGGGCTGCTCTCAATCTGTTGCTCACCTAGCCTGTATTTGTGCTTGGGATTGCCATGACCCAGGTGCAGGAACTTGCACTTGGCTGGGTTGTATTATGTGAGGTTTGCACGGGCCCACCTCTCAAGCCTGTCCAGGTCCCTCTGGATGGTATCCCTTCCCTC
>VYZM01015406.1:66535-90504 GCA_013398915.1 Dromas ardeola
TTTGACAGTACTACATAAAATAAAATTAAGAGGCATTGGTTTCATAAGTCAACTTCATATTTCCCACAAATCCTACAAATTTTTTTCTGGCACATTATTTGAAATTTGAATTGATACTTTACTTACATTTCAGCATGGCAGAGTCTCAAGGTACACATACAAGTACTTGAAAATAGCAAATATACACACTAATTTGGAAAACTATATTATATCACACCCTCATAAACAGGGGAAGGCTAATCAAATCCATAACTGATTTTGTTTTTGAAGCACCCACTGACATATAGATTCTGATTTATTTTAGCTGGAACAGAAATAGTGAGTTTTATCTGGAGCAGGTTGACTTAGATTTTCTGTGGGAATTACTCATGGAAACAAGTGAAATAACACAAAGGACTGAGGTCTTTGTAGTATTTTTTCTTTATAGAGTCATATTTCTATTTTAGTGTAAGGCTGAAACAAAACAGTGACCTAACATAACATTGTTTAGTAAATCATATTGTAAGTTATTGCTATCAAATGAAAAAACAACAGTAATCTTTGGAATCAATTCTTTCAAACCTCAATTTATATATTTCATCAGAGAGTTCTTACTTCTCTGATAAGTGAAAACCAGCAACTGAACAAAAATTGACTTAGTCCAAAGTATGCAAAATTACATTGATTTGTCATGTACCTATCAAAGGTGGCTAAAAATTTTGTTAAACATGGATCAACAAAATCACATTTTTTAGTAATAAGATGAATTTAACTCAGTATTTTACTGAGTATTTTACTCCAAAAAAAGGTTTGCAGATTTCATCAGGTTGGTTTTCTTTTTTGAATTGGTATAAAAATGACCGATTCAGCTGTCTAAACTACTGTCAAAGGCAGAACTGTAGATCGTGAAACCTTATCTCAGCTACTTATAAAACTGAACATAGCAATACAAAGGTCAACACAAGCTGTGAGACTTGAGATTACCACTCTGTTGCTTACTTTGTCCAAGATTCCATGCTGCTTTCCATTTTCAAACAATGTTTTCGCATTCCATCAAATCCAGGTTGATGCACTAAAAGCAAAGCTATCCCAAAATATGAAAAGACATGTTTGTAAATAATCTGCTTGAAGTATTCACATGACCTGTTTATATTGCAGTGACTCCTGAATCTAAATCTTATTCCTGCTGTGGCTATCAGTTTCCAGCCACTCAATTTACAGGTGGTTTCCTATGGATAGCACATACATGTTTTTTTTGTCTCAGATGATTGCATAGGCTGGCTTTTTAGTAACATTTTGAAGATATTTATTTATTTATGTGCTGATTTTATCTTTTGCCTATTTTCAAGTTGCGGTTACACAATTTATGCACACCTACCTGTTGAAATTTATCTTTCATTTTATTTACTGGATTTGAGCTGGTGATCTCATTTTCACATTCAAGCCCATTTAATGTATCAGTTTGCATCTTTTTTTCCTGTTTGGTGGGTGAGGTGCAACCTGATATGCCTAAATTGGGAAGATCTACATCTCTAAAACTGTTTTCTCTCTCATAACATGATCACCTTTTGTTAAAATTTTATTCAAGAGAAAAAAATGTAGAAGTCCAAAGATTTGATGAAGTATGTTGCTTATTTTCTCATTTTGTTTTCTTACAAAACTCCAAGGAGTTCAAGGTTTTTCTGCCACATTTCTCTCATCCTCTCTCCTTCCCTTCTACCCATCAACAGCCTTCAAACATCTAACAAGATTTTGAAATTTTCCCATTAGAGATAAAAGCTGTTTTGATGGTCAGTTATACTATCAATTTTATTCATCAGCTTCACTGAAATTTGTGAGCAGCTCAGGCTCTTAAAGACCTTATTCCATCATTACCCTGAGCAACAAAATTAAAGAAGGGAGAAGAAAACCCCAATTGTATTACGGTAACTGTAATATTTGCATTACAGCTAAGCATTTTATCAGAAGTGAGGACTCTCCCTTCATTCATTAATTTCCTGTCATTTGCTGCAAGCATTGTAGTTGAAATTTTGCATTCTCTGGTTTCTTCTGCCTCCATGTTCTCAAAAAGTAGAGCTCCAGCAGTTTCACTGCAACCAGACTTTGCTACTAAAACATGCTTTTCATTAAATTACTAGAAAAATAAAAATAAAAACAAAGCTGGCATGAAATTAGGTTACACAGTATGAAATTATTTACAGCAGCCCACCAAGCCCTACATCAGGGAAAGTCATAATTGTCTGAGTCTGCGGAATTTATGCAGCTTGACTGTATTACATCTGGATGTCGACAGCTGGTTATTATATACACCTAATTTATCCAAGCAGTAAATACTACAAGTAGAGAAATATCTATTCACCTAAGGCTTATGGTTCAGTTAGTTTAACATTTTATGTGGAAAATAAAATGTAGAATAAATTACGAGCAACTCTTCCCCACGTTTCCTCAACAGCGCATGATGCTCCATAGTGTAAATACACTAAATGAAGTGTCTTTGATCAAATTATGAATCTGGCAATTAACCTAATTCCTTACTGTTTTCCAAAATAATTACAATAATAATTTAAAATTCTAACATTTCTTAGATAAATGACAAAGGGTATTGGAGCAGTTAAACTACAACTGACAGCAAAGGACTACTTATGGCCTACAACAAGAAGAGGGAAAACTTCCAGCAAGCTGACCTTCATTAGCGTGGTACTGAAATAACTTTAATATGGGCTAATTCTATCACTAAGAAGAATACTACAAAAGGGGTATGAGAGAATACTAAAAATTAAATCTGTCTCAGATATTATCCTCCATCACAAAAACACCTGAGACAATCTGTATCTTCCACTCTCATGAGAAGGGATTTCCGCAGGAAGACAAAACCAAAGTTTATTTCCCCTTCTTGAACCTTCTTAATCTATATATAAATCTGAAGGCATGCAGTTGTCGTCTTCCCGAATAACCAGAGGTGTCTCTCTGTTATGTGCTATGTACTCATTTGTAACAGCATACGGTCTCTAAAGAAAACGCTCTAGCAACAGGCCAAGGAAAAATGAGCTTCTATATAATTAGTAAAACACACACTGAAGTTGTAGTCAAAATTTGAAAACCACATTATTAGGTTCTTGTTCAAAAAACTCTTAAGAATCATTACCAAGATGTCCAAAACATTCTTACATATATGACTATCTTCCTTCTTCAGTGCTTAAAGACTGCACACAAGCTTTATTGACTAGTTAAATTGTACTAGTTAAAAATGCATGTTTAAATGTTGCATTAAGCAAGGATACTTATTCATCAGAGCCTTAAGATTTGCTTCAAACTCTCCTGGAATCAATAACAATTGTATAATCGACTTTAATGTTACTAAATTCAAGCTGTAAACAGAATTACATACTAAGAAGGAGAAAATATTCTTCTTCAAAGATGTCCCTTGTTGCAAAACTTGATAACTCTGGATGTTTATAAATAGAATGCTAATGTCCAGAAACAAACCTTCAAAAGCTGTCAGGGGACAGGGGGCAGGACAGGAAGGGAGGAGAGAGAGATTTAGCTAGAGAGCAGGGAATATTTATGGATTCCCATTACACTTCTTGGAAAAAAAAAAACATGGCAACCGTTCACCAAACACTATTCAGCTAGAATCTACAGCTTACTGTGTAACAATAATAACACTTTGCATACCTGTGCTAATTTCTATTCTGGTATCTTGCAGCAAGTGCAAACAGTGCCTTAAACTTTACAATATGGCTAAGCATAATTAAATAAAAGAAAGTTAATGACAGAAATAAGCATTTGAAGAATGAGATTCTCCAGATAATAGTTCTCAATGTCACTGAAAGATTGAATAAAGGCAAATAATCCAGATAAACTTTTTTGTACCTGTTTCCTCTTACTGGAAAAAAAAACATATGCATATACAGAAATGTCAAGTAAGTTTCTGTCCAAATTACATCCTGACTTAAAAAAGACGATTTCTAGCTTTCTCACAATTCTCAGTTTGCAAATGGATTAGTCTTTTTTGGGCTTATCAGGCTTGTGAAGGAAACGGGGTATAAAAATCTACCAGTATTTTGTCTTTTGAAGAACAGGGTTAATTTGCTATCACTGCCTCCTGTGGCCATACGTATTCACTCTAAATGAATATGAACCAATAATTTTATAGAACACTTTCTAAAAATTAAAACTCCTGTTTTAAAAAGAAAAACTAATATTTTCTAATCATTCAGATTTATTTTTAATGTGCCAATAATTTTGAAAACTACTTGGTTCATAGGGAAGAATATAGAACAGGTGGATTTCTTAATATTTGGGAAGAAATATAGCAGTAAAAATTGAGACAAATCAAACTTCTGGGATTACTTAGAGAATTCATTCAATATTCAACTACCATCAAAGGCAGGTCATTACTTCGCCAACTTGAACTCCCTGAGATTGTTAAATCAAGCCATCATTTTTTTATTCTATCAAACAGATATGCTAAGAAATACAATGACAGCCAGCCTAAAATTTCACTGCCTATTGTCACTCAATTATGCCATTACATTTCTTGTGAATATATTTCATTTTCATGCAAGTGTTCACCCTTGCACTCAGCTTGTTGCTCCATCTCAGGTATCACTTACTCAGATTGCATGTATTTATCTTCTTAATGCCATCTCATTAATCATTCTCTAAGATAAAAATTCTTGTTTGTCTTCATTCTCATCTCTGCTTTGGCTCATCTCTTTTCAAACAATTTACTTGTATTTGTTACCATTGAATGCAAAAGTCTTACAATCTTACTAATACATGGAAAAAAAGCCCTTTTTTGGGGTCAAAGAGGAAAATAAAAGAAATCAACAATAGCCTTTTTTGTAAATTACAGAAACTGAAGACTACAGTAGTTTCTGGAGAAGTTCCAAGCAATCTCTCCCATTACTGTAAATATTATCTCCCTATTATTATATATATCTGTTCCTCTGAGTTTTATTTGCACCCTATTGGCAGTATCTTTATACAACATGTGTCAAAATGAAACTAAACCAGTCTCATTTCACTCCTCTACCATGAAAAGGGGTTTGTTTCCTCCTAAATTCGAATTATCATAAGAATCTATTAATTTTGGTCCTGGAAAAGAAATTATTTTTACTTTTATTAAAATCTCACTAATGAAAGATCCAATGCATACTGAAGAAAATAGGTAGTACAGAAGACTCAACTACCTCTCAATGTGAGAGTTATTATACACAATGTCCAAGAAGCCAGGATAAAGCAGATTTTAACATTTCATGTATCCCTCAATTAAAAGTAAACAGTCAGAATTTAGCTCTGCATTATTTTCTATGGCAGTCACAACAGATCATAAAAATAGTATTTTAAAATAAGGAGGATTTTTGCATAAGAAAATATTTTACTAAAATATCGGCATAATTTCCTTTTAATTTCAGAATAAGACAGCAGGCCCTGTGCTTTAAAAAATCTGAAGGATCAAATATAATTAATTAATTTCCTCGCAGTACTTGTTTAGATTTTATGTATTCCACCTTATAAAATATTATCCTGCCTTAGCATCATCATACATTTTCTATTTAATTATCTCATTCAACTGACGAGTACTTCTACCTACAATACCAGTGAATTTTTTTTTGTTTGTTTTTGAGGATACTGCCAACCATATTGTACAAATCAGGGTGACACATAAGAGGTAGTGATAAAAATTTTAAACACTATATGTAATTAATTCTTTGGAAAAAAAGAGAATAAAAATAATCTTTCACTTACTTATAGGCAGGGATGAATCAATATCCAAAATGATGCACGTGGTATGTCTTTTTGCCTATAAAGCCAATAGGATGACTTACTAGCATTGAATGGGATCTTCTTTAGTTTAGTCTATAAAACATATAGCAGAGATGCAATGAAAAAATCCTAGATTATCCTCTAGAAATGGGGTCTGACAATTTACTTATAAAGAAACTGATTCTGTATTCACTAAAGTAAAAACTTATTAACACAGCCAACAAAAAGACAAAGATGAAATCTGAAGAAAGATGAAATTGGAAAAAAGCTCTTGATGGGTCAGCATAGATCAATCAAGACTAAGTATAGTAACACTATATGCGCTTGCCCCAGGCTTCTAATTTGTTTTCATTAGCATTATAACCTATATTATAATACAGAACACATACTATATGCTATTATTTATATAAAATTATACACATTACATATGCTAGATATAATGTATATAATATATATGCTATATATAGCAATATGTAGTATAACATAATAACCATATATTATATATCTAACATATAACACCTAATACAAAACATATAACTCAAAATCTATTATAACATAATATACAACATATATTATATATAACATAACACAGGTTATACAATCACATATGGTATATGTTATAACTCATGTGTGTGAATGTGTGTGTGCAATGCAAATCTCTAGCAGAGCTCCGGATGTTTGAAAAACTTGTTGCTATAATTTTTTCCGACTTTGACAAGTTCATCCTCAAAATAACTCTTCAATTAATCTGTTAACGCTTTGTTTTGAACTTGCTGGAATCGATGCAGTGTTCTGTTCTTATTTTCCAGAAATTATTTTCACTCTCTAAACTTTACCTTAAAAGACCTTTATTCTCCTGCTTAACCTGCTGGATGAATTTTGCTGCCCTGTCACTCCTCTAGCATTTTTTGCTAAATTGTGGTATACATTAACTCCAATATAATATCAAATACATTGACTTTAAACAACCTCTTTGCCATTTGGAATCATCAACCTGGTTACCCAGGTTAACCTTTTATCTGTTGCTTTTCATTTTCGTTTAAGCAGTTTCTTGTCTTAAAAATGGTCTAGGAATGAAATTACCTGGCTGCTTCTCTTATATAAGGATGTTACATTTAAGTCCATTATGATTTCTAGTACATCTTGAATCAGATCTAAATTGAATGCTATGTGAATCTTGTGAATTAGTGAGTCTTGCAGATTTTCTGACTGATTGCTCCAAAAAGCACTGACTCAAATTTTAGATATGACAGAAGCAAGCATTCTATCCTGATATGACATTTATCCAAGATATATGAAGTTATCTGAAGCCTCCCATTATTACTATATTTTGCAACCTTCTTACTCTTTTGTTTCATGTTCTTTTTCACTTATCATCATTGCATGGTAGAAAGTACAGACCTGATGTAATTGTCTCTGTATTTGGATACCACATTTAAATTCAGAGAGATTCTATAGTACTGCTGAAATAGTTGCTTTAACTATATTATCTGAGTCTATGTTTTAATCTATCATGCCAGCCATGAACTGTAAAATCTACCATAAAGTTACAATGAAACTTCTACTCTGTAATTATTGTATCAGACGTTCCTTTCAATATGAATATTTTATCACTACGCTCATTTAAATGCGCCCAATTTAATCCACGGAGAATAGTCTTTAGGTATGTAGCAATTATGCAGAAGTACACATATGCTGAAGTCTATTTACGTGTACTTTTCATAATTGAAACTTCATAAAAAATGTTCTTTGCTATTTCCTACTCCTTTGTTTGCTTATTTATTACCTGTGTCCTTTACTTTTTTCCTAGGATACAGAGGACTTAGAACTTAATCCTGAAATTGTAGGCCATCCTGAAAAACATACTATTTTGTTCCAAGTGCCTTCATCCAGAACTTAAAAGCATCTTACTATTTACGTATTTTCTTTTCATTAATTTACATGAAATTTACAGACTTCACCTATATGACATTTTCCTGAGTTCCTGATAAATCTGTATTTCTCTTTATTAAAATATCACTGGAATTGTCTGTCTTGTCAGCACAAGTTTTTGCATCAGAGGCAGGAACACAGAATATTCCAAAGACAGCTACACTGTCTTTACCTTCCAGATAGCAAGCTAAATTTTGCTTTCAAGTACTATTTGAACATATAGCTGGTACCCAAGCAAACTATGACTATTTAAGATTCTCCCTTGCTAAGATCTTTTAGACCTTTTAGTTTGCTTAGCAAGCAAACTACCAAACTTCTCAGTGACATCACAAATCTAGTTGTTATGTATGTCCAAAAATTTAGTATCTCAGTACTACATTCTCCTTTCATCACTTGGAATCTCTGATGCCAGACAATTATTTCTTCTTCATTATACTACAGTGCTGTTATCCAGTACCATGAGAAGGATGCACTGGTGAGGGAGAAAGAGAAAGGCTGAGAGCCCAGAGGATAAACTACTCCAGAATATTCACTAATATTTTGTCTGTGTACCTCTCTATCTCCCTCAACTTTTCCAGTGCAACAGGGTTGTCTCAAAAAAGAATACTCTGTTCCAGAGGACTATGAATTACCTGCACTGTATTCATGCGTACACCATCTACTGAAGTGATCACTTCGTAAAGAATTTAGGGGTCCATTCTAAGCCTCCTGATGAACCCTGAAAAGAATTCAGGGGATCAGTCTGCACCACTAGACTGTCTGTTTTGACAAAAATAGAGTCAGCTGGCCTCTACAGATGACATTCTAGGAGACAGTCAAATAAGAGTCCACTGCATTTTGAAAAATTTCAAATATTCTTTTACAGAAATACAATAATCTACATTTGATTTGCTGTTTTCAAAAGCATTAATAGAACGTTACGTACAGACCACTAGAAGATAAAGAGAACACACAGTCCAGAGTAATTGAATATAATTTTTGCTGCTAGATGAATGAGACAAGGAAGGGAGCAGGGGAGAAAGCGAGAGAGAGAGAGAGAGAGAGAATGAGAATAACCCATCCATATCTATGACCAGCTATTCAGCAGGGCTTAAAAACCATAGAAATGGCGATATTTTTCCAAACTATAGTTTGTCCTTCACTGTCCTGTTTGAACATAAACTTTCGACATATGATGAGAGCTGAATACCATAAATAATTATGTATAATAATATAACAACATATTACGCTAAGACCAAAGTTTTCCATGCTGAATAGCTAAATCTATAAAAAGAAGGCTCACCTTTAGGGTTCCAATATTGAATATTTTGTACTTAAGTACTTTAACATATTCTCCCTAGCATTTGATGAATTTACCATTGTCATACATATGTTGTAGCTTCAAGCTACACCGTATCAAAAAACCTGAAGTTCAAAACATTTCACATGGAAACACATAGACCTCAGGCATACACATCTCCTTTTCACCTCCCTGATGGATTTCTTTACCCTCAATTTCTTTGCCTTCAGCACAGTTCTCAAATCACTTTGTTATGACTGCATTGTTCTCTTACAGCTTTCCTTACCTGAACAGTGCCACTAGCTTCAGAAATACCCTGTTTTATTAATCTGTTCAGCTTAGGTAAGTGATAGTTAAGAAAAGACTTACAAAGCAAATCTAAAATATGGCTGGTAGCTAAAGAAATTTCAGAGATTTTTAAAAAACCAAACAAAAATACCAAAGAAGCTACACCAACACCTCTGAAAACATTGTGTGGAAAGAAAACATCTTCATTTTTTTTATTTACAAAATGTTTTTAACTACAGAAAATATTAATTCATTGAAATGGAAACTTCTTTTTGAAACAGACATAGACTACCAAAACTAAAACACTGAGAAAAGACCTTCTGGATCAGCAAACCAGAAAGACAGCAGTCAGAATAGTCAAGATAGTTTTTCTGGAGACGCTCACCTGGGGAAGAGGAAAATTAGAGGAAAATCTCTGCTCTAAATCTGGCCAAGGAAGCAGCTATCTCCATCTTACCTGTCCCAGAAAATCTGCAGTTGTATCTCAGATGTAACACAGTGCAATTACCTCATGCAATTATCCAAAAAAACCTTCCTTCAGGCTGCATACAGAGAGCTTGGTAGACAGGGAAACCTTCTTAGTATCAACATCTTAACATCCAGTTTCTAGGGAGTGACAGTAATCGAAAATGAAGTGTGAGTTAGGGTTAAGTCAGTGAGCCTCACTGATGATATAGTCATACACAGTTCAGGATATGGTTTTATCCATGATAAGGTGTCCATTAATATGAGTTATCAGTGGCTACCATCATGTTTAGTTTGTAACATTATGGAGTATTTTTTCAATTTCTACTTTTTAAACAAGAGTGATTTAATATATAACGAGACTCTGTTCTTTCACTTTGATAAAAAACGCAATTATTTCTGGTTTTGGTAGGCTTTCAGCACTAGAAAACTCCTTATTCTAAACAGCTGCACTACATATTTTGAAGTATGTGATCAGAGGATAGTGCTAGTTAGTCTTCTAAAGATAACAATCAGCAAGGATTACAGCACAGTCAAGATTACAGCATTGAAGGCAATATTTAGATTCACGTTACCATAAATTGACAATAAATATAGAAAAATCCTACCAAAATTGAGTATTATCAGTTCCAAAACATTTTGAAAGAGAAATATTCCCTACATGTGACTACTTTGGACCTCAAGTCTAAAAAAAAAAATAAATTCAACAGATTTATTTTAAAATGTAATAAAGGCATACTGAATACTTAACGAGTAATTTAAGCTTATATTAACATAACAAGTAAATTATTAATGTGTACAAATACTTAAAGGGTGGGTGTCAGGAGGATGGGGCCAGGCTCTTTTCAATGGTGCCCGGCAATAGGACAAGAGGTAATGGGTACAAACTTGAGCATAGGAAGTTCCATCTCAACATGAGGAGGAACTTCTTTACTTTGAGGGTGGCAGAGCACTGGAACAAGCTGCCCAGAGAGGTGGTTGAGTCTCCATCTCTGGAGACATTCAAAACCCGCCTGGACGCGTTCCTGTGTAACCTGCTCTAGGTGGCCCTGCTCTGGCAGGGGGGTTGGACTAGATGATCTCCAGAGGTCCCTTCCAACCCTATGATTCTATGATTCTATGAAATTAAGCTTACATTTAATTTTTATCTTGTGGAATTTTGACTAACGAGACATACATTATTTTAGAGACACTCATGGACACTTAAAAAAAGAACTAAATATGAACTTACTGTTCTGGTCCCTAAAAGACTTCATCCTTCCTGTTCCTCCATTAATTTCTCATTTAATTGTGGAATTTTTGTATCCTCCCCCCTTGTAGTAGTTTATACACTCAGTTACGGTAATGTAGTAGCTTATTTCTCTTGGAGAAAGAGAAATTATAATCTACAGATATGTATTTTACATTTAAATTTTATAGCAATAGCTAAGAATTCTCTCAAAAAATTGAAGTCAGTAGGTGAAATTAAGTTGCTGTTTGCACTCTTTCACATGACATAAACAAGAATGACGCAGTAATACCAAGCATCTGAATGTTTTAAATTCTGAAGAAAATTCTGTTGAGTCACAAGTTGCAAACTGATGGTAAAGCTGGTAAGAGCACAGACTATGTCACAGAGTAAACCCAGAAAAATAGAGTATGTCAAAAGTTTTGCTAATTCACAGACGTTCGTGACATTAGGATCAGAAAAATAAAGGCCATATTGACTGAATAGGAGGTGTGTTTGGTTTAAGTGGATTTATAGAATAAGTACAATGTATTTTTCAACTTATTTCTACTAATGACATACATTTGAGATGGTTATTTAAACACCTTCATGACTGCCCTACAGGCCCTCAGTGTGTTTACTTGACACAATGTGTTCTTTTGAATTTCCCATTATGTTCGTAGAGACAGAAACAAAAGAATAAAAATACATAAATTCCAAATAACAACTGCCTGTAGTTTGTTTTCCATTACACAAATTGATTTATAATGCCTGTAAGATGCATTTCACTGTGGAACTCTATACCGTTTAAGCACTCAGCAGGCTCATTACATGCTGCTGCCCTGTTCTGGCTATAAAAGCCTTTGTTTTGTTTTAGTAGCTTTGGCTGTCTGTAACCTTCAGCAATAGAAAGTCTACAATTATAACTCCTACAGATCAAAATCATTAAAGTCTAAAACATGGAACTGTTGTGAAACATAATTCAAGATAGCATTATGTCTCCTCCTTTTTATAATTAATTGATATATTTATTCTTTTAATTTTTTCAAACAACTTCTTTTTCTTAGAAAAGTCCCTGAACATTGTCAATTAATGATTAATGTAAAAAGTCTGGAAATATCTCAATGAGCTTTCTACATGAACTTGTTTCTCATAAACAGCTTCTTTTTCTTTTTTTATTAGCCAAGTTAAACTCAGTTTAATATAACCAATTTTCAATGCATATCTTCTACCCTTCTTTAATTAGATGCATACAACCAGCATTAAAATGAAATGATGAACCAGTATCAGCATATAATCTTTTTCTAGATTGATTAAATCTCACAAGACATTTTCCTCATGTTTTTCCTGTGACTTAAATGGTAATAATAAATATTATTCTGAATTCCCCTTACAACTAAGACCATTTCAGCGAAAATTCTTTATTCATGTATTCATGGAACCAAAAAAGCTAGATTCCAGTTTTCCAAGTGTCTATTTTCCAGCTAGCAGTTTCTAGCTGGAAGATAGACAATTTCCATACTCTGTTTTAAATCACTCATTAGATGAATTTTAATTCAGATCATATGTTGTCTCACAATAGACATATGCCTTTAAATGAAATCAGCAATCTGTGTGTTTGCATGTGCACGTGTACGTGTGTCCACACAAGAGCAGGACTTCCCTTCTACTTGTTTCTCAGATTCATCTGGGCGAAGATGCATTACTGGTTCTTATCTCCCCAGTAATACAATTTTCTGCATGGAAAAAAAGGAACAGATCAGAACATGGGCAAGGGACGGCCTACAAGGAGGTGCATCTCCAGAACAACAACCGTAGTACGTTATTTCCAGTGGCAAGAACTACTTGGTGTTTTCCACACCAATGAGTTCATCTTTCTGAAGTTCAACTCTACTCTTGAGGATCAAAAATCAAGCTCTTCATGAGTAATTTCTGTTGTCCAGCTATTGAAAAGTTACTGGAATTACAACTGTGCATCTCATCTGCTCACAGTATAGCCTGCAAGGCACCATCTCTGATGCTACCCTGGTACTCAGAGAAACATAACCTAGGAAAGGCTACCTGTGTCTACAAAGCCAATCATGAAAGAGGTGAGAGAGATGACTTATTTTCCCTAGAAGCAAAATCTTTGAACATAAAAGCAAAGTATGTACAAAAAAGGCACAGCTTACATGTAAGCACATGTACTTACATGTACATGCTGGATATGATCTGAACACGCTGATAGCTGTCTTCAGAAGTTCACTGCAAACATTTAGTATTTCAGAGATCAAACGAACTCCATATGTGAGATGATTTCATGACAACACATAAGTATAAGCTTTCATTAATGTGTTTTTTTCAAAATACTTGAGCATAAGCCTTGTTCTGGAGAAGACTTGTGTATGCTATTCTGTTATTTTGTCCACTTGTATAATCACATTACTGGATTAATATATTTTAATAAGTAAAAATACATATATTTAAGCCTGGTGAAAAAACACGTGTTAAATTCCTGGAAAAAATTACACTTCAAAAGATAACAAAATTAATAATTTATGGAAAAATGAACTTTGAAGTGCTCTCTACTATATTGCTCTGTTCACATTTAGCAATTATCTACATATCAAGAATACACACTGTCAACTCTACAGAAAAGAATTTTCAAAGGAATTACAATTTCATGCATTTTTTCCAGCTATGCTACAAGATCACAAAATTATGTGAGAGACATAACAATAAGGAATCCCAGAGTATTGATATTTTGAAGTGAAGAACATTATATATATCTTATTTCTGGAAGATGTTAATAAAATGGGCTAATTTAGTGCTTAAAAAGACAAATAAAGCCACTACATTAACCTATAAAACATACCATATGCATTTTGCATAGATTTAGAGAGGGAAAAAAATCCAGAAAACCTGGAGGATACAAAAATGGCTTTCCAAAACTAAATAAGATAATGAAGAAAATTTAATTGCATCTCACATGACATATCATACAGAGGAATATTCCCCCATGCAACCACGTATTTCCTTGGTGTATATTTTATAAACTTGTCTTGCCTGTGACACTTTATTAAAAATATACAAATAAACAACTCAGATTAGGCTTTCCCTCTCAGTAAAGATGAGTTACTCTTGCCAGATCTAATAAAATATTTAATTTGTGATGACTATGGGAACAGGAGGAAGTTGCATTCTCTAAGACAGCATACGTAAAAAGCTACTTGTTGTCATTGAATAATGCCCCGTTAAAGAAAAATAGCACAAAACTATCAAGAAAAACCTTTAAATGCAAAATTTTATGTGAACATTTACCTTCATCAGTCAGAAATACCTGTGCTATGTCTAAATAGGAAGGGCTCATTTACTACTTGTCTTCACCGTCATCTGTACCCCAGTGATCTCACTGTGTCTGTGGACATAATCAGACTAACTGTAAATCTGAATATTTACTTTCAGCTCCCTTAAACTCATTTTGTGACCTTGATAAAGCTACTTCTGTAAACTCTGATGGTATGAAAATTCCTTTATGAAGGTCACAAAACAAATCTTGTTTTCTCAGTCTAACGGAAGATTAGATTGAGATTATTACTAATCATTAACTATTACTAATAAGTAATAACAAATCTTACCTTTAAGATTTATTTATTTAAAGCTTGCAACCCATATTGTCATACCAACACAAACTGCAGTGTCTTCAAGACTGCAGGGTATTACAGAAAGTCTGTGAACTGAAGCCAATTGGTAAGAAGTAACATTTCTCAAGTTTTGCTCACATTGAGATTCATGTGTTTGAACATAACATTGGTACATATGGCACAGGAAATATCATGTTAAAGATTAGTGGTGATTTGCACATTAGGGAATAGTAGTGATTTGTACACATGCAGTTCTTTATGTGCTCCACAGACTAGTACTTTAAAGAACTATCAGCATATGTGCTAACAGAATGTTCTTGTACCGTAACCTGTGAATAATACTTATCCAAGGAAAACTATTCATCTTTGCCAAAATGCAGAAAAATACAGCTGTCTCCTGAATACTGAACATTGAACACTGAATACGGAGTAATTTAATTGAACAACGCTACTCAAATAATCTAATTCTACTGACTAATGATAAGTGTTATTTATTCAGTTTCTTCTTCATACTATAGAAGCTTCTTCTTCATACTATAGCTCTTCATAAATGGCAAAATTTACCATTTCTAAAAGTGTTTATCATTCCCACAGTATTTTTGAAGACAGCTTGCATGAATCCCCCAAGTCTACAGCGCAACAATTTGAATGTATCTTTAAAAGTATATTACCTCTGCCATTTAGCTATACAATTATATCTCTGTTGGCACACACAGTTTTCTTATGAAATCTATTGAAACACACATTGTTACCTAAGGGGATTAACTTTTTGCCTGCTCAAGCAGCATATTCACGAAGAAACAAGTTTTACATAAACATTTATATAAAAGATTAATCAAGTTTCTCTAAGCATGTACATTGGCACAAGACTGCAATCAATGCATGAAATACACCCAACATGCCTCTAGTCTTTTTCAGAAATCAGATAAGACTTAAAATATGTATTCAGATGAATTAAAATACATTTCAGAAATTACTAACTCTTTAGATAGTTAATTCTGTAGAACTATGTTCTAACTTCTTAATAGCCAGTAAAAAAATAAAAATCCATTTGCATTTAGCACAGTGAAATGAAGTGCTTTTCTTCTCTCAGTATTATTCTAGATGACATTTAAAGTGAGTAAAAAAGGAGTAGCTAGCATCAAACTAACTGATGAGCACAGTATTCAGAATTGTTTTATAAAGTCAGTCTTGAGGATGATTAGTACACCAAACCACAGCTTACTCATAGGTGGATCGTGCAAACCCATAAATCACACAAATCAGTTTAGCAAACTGAATCCACTGTAATTTAAAGGAAAAGAATTTAAAAAAAGAAAAAAATAAAACAAAAAAGTCACTCAAAATGGGCTACCACTCTGGCTAACCGCTGAAAGCCAGGTAACTTGAAGTATTTACTTTCAGCAATTTGATGTGACTTTGACTGTGATTATATATATAACAAAATTATACACCTTTGAGTGTTTTAGTTCATTCATTTCACCTTAAATTTATCTGGACTAACAAATCAAACATACCAGCTTTGTAATACATCCATTTATTGAGTGCATCATTTACCACAAATACTTTTTCCTGTGTTGCTGCATGATAGGATTGGTAAGGAGAGTTAAGAAATAGGTAGGAATTCCTAACCTAACATTAGAAATGGAACTGCATTCCTGGCTTTGAAACATTTAATAATTATTCTTAGGATCACGTACTTAAAGCAACTCAAGTATAACTTAGATGGCAATATTCCATATAGTGATCTCAATTCTGATTGACAGCTTACTACTGAAACTGTCTCATTCCCTGGAAGTCACAGTGAAAGACCCCAGACTATCTAGCATCTAGGTCAGATAGACATAGATAGTTATAATCTTCTCCAAGTAAAAAAACTGGAACAAGATAGCCTCACTGCTTAGTGACGTAAATTGCCATTAACCAAGTTAACAACAATAATATCTACTGATTTTTTATTATAAAAATTCTATCTGTGGTTGAACTGCAGGTCAAAAACAATAAAAAAATTTTGAAAGTTTAAAGCCACACAACCATCTTTTACAAACAGGTTTTCAAAGGCAGAGATTTTATGAGGCAGAAGGTATGGTTTTGTGATGACACGTTTTTCTCATTTTTAAAGAACACAACTCAGACATGATGTAAACCCAAAAGTCTGTATTAAAATACTTCTTGCACATGTTAATTTAATTCCACCATATTTGTATTTTGTTCTGGCAGAAAGATGATTCTGACAACTGGATAGACAAGGGGAAGTTTTCTTCTTTCACTCTAGTTCGGGATATTCAGTGACACTGATTTCCACCAAAACGCAGAACACACAGTGCACCAGCATAATAAAACAGGTCCAAAGAACTGCAAATGATCTAAAGTTTTTCAGCATCACCCAGATGAACTGAATCTTATGCTACCTTTCACAGTAGAATCAGATCATCTTTACGGACAAAGTGTCGTCTGTATACACAGAAGCATGTACTAGGCTTCTGCTGAAAACCTTTTAAAGCTTACCTTCCCTTTTACACTTAATATCTATGTATTGTTATAAAAATCAGGTTTAATTCTTAAAGCACACAGTATAATTCATTTTGCTTATGAAGAGACCTTTTCAACATGTTGTTTTGCATATTTTAGTTAGTAGGAGAACAAATAAATTCTGGAATTGTTATATCTGTAGTGCTATACTTATGAAATGAGATATTTTTGCAGCATTCTGTTCAGTAATAGAGAATATTAAATTGGCTTGATATACAAGTCAGAAACGTCAAAGGGTATTTATATATTCAAAAACTAATGTCAAAAGGAGGATAGAGGCACATGAAAGAAACATGACTTGTTAATGCCACTTCAGAAGACCATATGAAGTGATGTAGACTACCAGAAGAAAAATCAAATTTGTTTTTCAAAAGAATGAAATGACATGTTACAAAAAACCAAGCTATTCATTACACAGCACAAGATGATCCAGGCATGTAATTTCAGAAAACTCATTACATTAATAAAACATATTATATTCTCAATCTTATTGCTCCAATTCAAAGGCACTTTGAAACATTACAAAACAGAAGACACCATATTGGTAAAAAAAAAGGAGAAGGGTACTTGCACGACGCATGACATATCCAAATTTTTTTTTAGTTTCTTCCAAATTCAGTAAGTGTAGCAATGAAACCTTGAGCCTATTAACTTCAAATGTGGAGTACCAGACATTTCAGACAAGTTGGTGCAGTCTGTACTAAAAGATGACATCACGTCATCATCGCTTCCTGCTCTGCTCAAACATAGTCCATAGATTTTTGCACCACACTCCTCTCCCCCCACCCCCTCCCCCCTCAAAGAAAGGCAACTTCATTATTGCATGGGCACATACCTAGAGATGGAGGACTACTCACAGCACAGACTAAATAGCAGAGATTCTGTGTTGGTAAGGATCTAACATTGCAGATACTGAAAAAGAAACAGTCCTAAATACTTGTTAAACAATTCCAGTAAACATCTCAGATAGTGTACACAATGTCTGTAAAACATACTAAATACAGTAGTAGGCTATTTGTTAATTAGTTTTCAAGTACTTGACTATTGGGTTAACTTCCCTAGCAGAATAATTTAAATGCAAGACATATAGTTGAATTATGTCCCTCTTGTTAGTCCTAGGAATTCCTCCAGAATTTTGAAAAAAGAGAATAACGTGATAAGGGTGGAGTAGGGTAAAGTCTATAGGTAAAATGCTTTTCTTTTGAGATATATAGTCATATTATTGTATCAATTTAAAAGATATCTGCACAAATTTGGGCTGAACAGAAGTAGAAGTATGATACTCGGAAGATTAATGAATCATTTGACTAAAAGTATTTCAAACCCATCAAGAAGTGCTGCAAAGGAGCTGACATACCAAAATGTTGATGGGGAAGAAGTAATAATCATAAGGGCTAGAAGGGTCAAAAGCCACAAGTTACAGAGTCAGGCATTTGATTAAGCTAAATCAAGACAGCCAAAAATTACTGTCATTTGAAATCTATAGTATTGAGTCATGAATCACAGTAACTCCAAACTTTTGGAAAATAAAGACTGGATGCATAACTGTACAACTACTATTATTCTGGAATAGCTCTCCAGAATTCTTACCTCTCCACTGCTCTCCATGGGCAGGTTGTACCTAAACCCTCTATTTCTTCCCTACTTTTTTCCCCCGCTTTCTCCTCATCCCTGTAATAGTAGAATACAACCTTGCCTATTCTACAGGGGAGTTTGGGTTTAAAATAAAAATGAATATTATGTATTTTAGTCAACTGCTCAGATGAAAAATGTGCAATTTTATTGATACTCAGAAATTTCCCCACATTTGCAAGTGATGATACTACAAGACGCACAAACCACCAGTTTGTCTGCGGACAGTATGGTGATAAGAATGCAGAGGCAACCAATCTATACACCAGAATGGCTTTGTTTCCTAGACAAGACATTAGGTGCTATTTAATTATCTGAGCATTTTTAGTGTCCTCCACAAGTGGAAGATAAGTAGCATATACTACTCACCAAAAGCTGCTAAAGTTTAAGTAATTTTCCTATTTGACACGCTTCTTTTAGAATGAAAATTGTGACAGGGTTTTACAATAGACCATGAAGCACATAACACAAAAAGAAAATTTGAGAAAGATTTGCTCAGCTTTAAGAAAAGGCAGCTAAGGGTGGGGTCCTAATGCACTCTATGCTATTGGAAGCTACAGAAGAGATGGAACCAGACTTCCTAACAGTACAGAGTGGAAGGACAAGAAACAATGGAAATAGGTTGGAACATGGAGTATTCCAGCTTAGTTTAAGGAAGAAAAAAAATTGTTAGCATGTATGTGGTCCACAATGGAACAGGTTGATCAGAAGCTGTTGAGTTTCCGCACTTGGAGGTGTTCAAAACTTGAATAGTCAAGGTCCTGAGAAATCTGCTCTGAACAATTATAATTTAAATAATTAATAAATCGAATAAAAAATAATTATTTAATTAACGTGAGAGGAGGGTAGTAAACAGAACATTATTTACCTATACAACACCCATGGACAGGGTAAAGGAGCAAGTCACCATATGCATCATAATTACTACTAGACAAACAATTATTTTTACAAAGTGAAGTAAGTGGAAAGTTGAAATAGTCAAATGCAGTTTAAGCTGAAGAAAATGTTTTCTCACACAAAGATTAAATGAGCAGCTACTGATATCCTCAATAACAATTCCACAAGTTTTAAGAAAAGAAAGATAATATTTCCACAGACGTTTAATACCTACCTGTAATTACTATACACTTCAGGACATACCCTAGAACGGATTTTATTAGGATTAATTTTTGAAGGGTAGAGCTATTCTTTGCAACAGCAGAATAAGTTTCCCTCATACTTCCTGTAACATATATTGTTTGCAACAGTAATGAAGGAGAAACCTAGGAGAAACCTAGGAGAAACCTAGGAGAAACCTAGGAGAAACCTAGGAGAAACTGACCTGACAAATTCACCCAGCTGGTCTTTTCTCCCTCTGGCCCACTTTAAAATGTGAAAGAAATGGATTGATTTATAACCGTGCTCTCACTATGTCCTGAAAGACAGTAATTTGTCCTTTTGAAAAGTGGCAGAAAAAAAGCATATACTTTCAAAAGTAAATGTGTCATCTAAATATAAGGTTTACCTGAGTAATTTTCAAAAAGACTTTCAATAGCTGAACTTCCTGCAACTTCTGCTTTTCAATAGCTACATTTGAAACAATATTTGCTCTAAGAATTTTCCTCTTCTTGCTTGTTTACTCAAGTTAGGGTTGGAGATGGTATTACTACCCCAAACATATAGAAATACCTTCTCCAGAAAATAATACATGAAACTTAAGAAAAAGGTCTAAAAGAGTTTAAAATTGAATTTGCCAATTTCCATTTAAATCAAAACATTAACTTCATTACTTAGTGTACACAAACAATACAACACATTTGCTTATGAATGCTGTAACAGATATGTGGATAAAGCGAAGAATTAGAGCAGAAATTAGCCATGGTTTTTGAATTAGATTTAGACATAACTAGAACAGGTATAGTAACAACTGCAGCTTCACAATGTCCGAATGAGTGCAATCTTCAGGTTCTAGTTTACATGGCATTTAAGAAACTTTTTGAAAATGACAGAGCAGCAGGAGGTACTTTTATGCCTGCAATTTTATAAAGAAATTGTTAAAAAGGGGATTTTATAGGTCAACATCTGCCATGCATAAATCACAAGGTGATTTAATAGCTAAAAATTCTGTATCTTTTCTTCAAAAAGTATGTTACTGAAATTACCAAGGCTTTTTTGGTTTTGTTTTTCAAATTATGAAAAAACTGACCAAGAGAGTAGTACAAAAGTACCAATACTATTAAAAGGCAGTTCTTATAGTTGGGAAAAACTGAAATGCAGATATTTAGGACGTATGCAAATTGATCTGTGCATATTAGGAATGCCACAGACAAACTCTAAGATAAGTCAATTCTGCGTGCATTTCTTATCAGATCCTGTGGCTTTCTGATAGAAATAATGATTAGAACTGCAATTCTTTAGTCCAGAGCTACTCACCAAAGAACCACAAAAATTACTTAAGAATCTGCTAAATAGTTTTAGCATAATAGTAACATATACATCCAAGAATTTTGCTGCATATGGTTAATTGATGTCACCAATTTTCACAAATATTTGTCTCCCATTACCTCCAGGAATGTTATTTAAAATTGCATGCAACTTCTTCATTTATTCAAAGCTACATGTTTCTACTAGGCCAAATCAACCTTTTCCATTTTATTATTTCACTTCTTCCATGCAAAGCATTAGAGAAATTTTAATAAATCAATTTAAACTACTCTACCTCTCATTCTTTCCCACAGTACGTCTATTTTGTGTGCTGAATGAGGCAGGGGCTTGCTAAGGAGTAAACTATGGAATGCAACTAAAGTATGCATTAAGGGGGCACAATAAATTAACATTAATTTATATCTGGCATTTCTCAATTTTGGTGCTGAATATTATGTGTAATTTGAGGATGGAAGAAGGAAGGATGAAAGTAACACTATAATAAGCATCTTTTCAAGAGCAGCAGAGGTTGAAGCATGTAATGTCAAAAACATTTACTAGCTAAGGGTCTTGAACATCCACAGTGGCAAGAAGAAAGGAACAAGAGAGTCATTTTGTCAGGCTGGCCTTGTGTTAATGAACAGTAAGGATAGCATTCCCTCTCTCCTTTCTGGCATTTGAAATTCAAGGATCTGCTGCCTGTTGCCACTACAAGACATGCTTATATTCAGTTCCTTTCTAAATTTTTTTGGGGGGCAACAAGTGTAGGTAACAACAGCGATGTAAAGATGAGTAAGTTTTCAAACCCATCCCCAAAAAATCCAAATACAATTTCTGCAAACCAAAGAGGAGGAATGGAGGGAAAGAAGGCAACAGGGGCATAAGTCAGTGCTGAAGCTACTGTAAACTACAACATCAAGCATCCTCAAAAGATGGTCTGCTATCCAGCACTGAAATATATATCAATACCTCTCAAGCAAAAGCCTATTTTCACCTTAATTTAGTACTCTAACTGATAGCAAGTGGTAAATAGTAACCTGGATTTCTAAAAGTTATTCCATAAAGAACAAGTACAAGGGACATTAAAGAAATGGAAAAATGATACAAAATTGTGTATGGACACCTCTCTCAAAATAATTACTCACAAACTGGAAAGAATTTTAAAAGAATGTCAAACTAAATTACATGTTAATCCAGCTCACCATAGACTGAATAACAAGTGGAAAATTTTTATAATGTTACGATCAAGTGGTCTTTATTCCAAAATTATAGCAGTGGCCCGTTTTTTCTGTCATGTAGTCCAATGTAAATCATGTCAGTTAGACATGACTACACAGAAAATACAAATAGTCACCCAGACCGGCTGCCTTGAAAAAAAAAAAACCACAACAAAACTCCCACATATTTGACTCCCTACTTATTCAGAGGTCAGATTATGAGTGTTGATCCATTCAAAATGCATAGCAAATAGATTCCAATTATAACAAACGTATAATATTCCTGTAGCTCACCAAGATAATTATACTACTAGTTAATAATTTTATTTGTAAATAATAATTCCAGGAAATCCATTAACCCAGAAATGATCAGTGATTTAGATAACTTATAAGGTTTATTTATTTGGAGAACTCTGAATGGTAGGAGAATAGATCAGAACATGAAAATAACCAGGTTGCTTGGCAAACAACTTTTGACAGCCCCATTTATAATATGTTCATCTTCAGCTACTAGGTTTGTATGTGTAAAATTGGAAAAGTATTGGCTAAAGGAATAACAACAAAAGATATGGGATGACATTTCCATCCTCCCCTCCATCCCTTTTAGTCACAGTTTAACAGTAGCTCCTGGCAGTTAAAATGTATGCTTTCAACACTAGAATTTTCATCTTTAAAGATAGGACCTTGCAGGAACATTGCGCACAGTTATCCTTGTTATGAAAACTACAATAAAATATATATATTAAAAAATAATTTTGCCTTCAATAACCTATTGAAATCCTTGAAATGTTTCATTTTACAACTTAAACTTAGAAAATATGGTTTCCTGTACCTCTTCCTACACCCGTATTTCACATATGTGATATTTCTGGAAAATTAATGCATTAGGTTGCAATTAAGTATTAACCTATAGTCTACAGAAGCAAGAAGAAAGATGTTGGGGGGAAAAAAAAGATTTGATTAAGAATTGTATAAAAAAATCTTACATTCTCAATAGTGATAAGAAACCAAATGTCAAAGGAAAAGGAGGAAAAAAAGAAAAAATACTCAAAGAATAGTAATCTAGTTGTTTAAGTCTCTGGAAACAAGTCTTAAAATTTTCTTTTTCATGCATGTTAAAAAACAGGAGATAGAAAGAATGTTCGCTAGTCACTTGAAAAAAAATTATCCCAGTCACTCAAGGTAAAAGCAAAAAGAGAATGACAGATTTCGAAGAACAATGCCTTATATAAATACAAAAATAAGTCTACCAATGTCCAAGAAAAGTGTAGAATCATAGAATCATAGAATCACTCAGGTTGGAAAAGACCCTTGGGATCATCAAGTCCAATCATCAACCCCACTCTACAAAGCTCTCCCCTACGCCATATCCCCCAACACCACATCTAAACGACTCTTAAACACATTCAGGGATGGTGACTCCACCACCTCCCTGGGCAGTCTATTCCAGTGTCTGACCACTAATGTCCAGTCTAAACCTACCCTGTTGCAGCTTGGAGCCATTCCCTCTTGTTCTATCGCTAATTACCTGTGAGAAGAGACCAGCACCAGCCTCTCTACAATGTCCTTTCAAGTAGTTGTAGGGAGTGATGAGGTCTCCCCTCAGCCTCCTCTTCCTCAAACTAAACAGTCCCAGCTCC
>VYZM01015406.1:90635-132192 GCA_013398915.1 Dromas ardeola
CTTCTGCTGGTCACACTATTTCTAATACAAGCCAGGATGCCATTGGCTTTCTTGGCCACCCGGGCACACTGCTGGCTCACATTCAGCCGCTTGTCGATTAGAACCCCCAGGTCTTTTTCTGCCAGGAAGCTTTCCAGCCACACCTCCCCAAGCCTGTAGCGATGCATGGGGTTGTTGTGGCCCAAGTGCAGGACCTGGCACTTGGCCTTATTGAAGCTCATACCGTTAGCATTAGCCCATCCATCCAATCTATCCAGTCTCTCTGTAGAGCCTCCCCATCCTCATGCAGATCAACACTCCCACTTAACTTGGTGTCATCTGTGAACTTAATGATGATGCACTCTATGTCCTTATCGAGATCATCAATAAAGATGTTAAACAGAAATGGTCCCAACACTGAGCCCTGAGCAACACCGTTTGTAACTGGCTGCCAGCTGGATTTAACTCCATTGACCACCACTCTTTGGGACCGTCCATCCAGCCAGTGCTACTTCCTTTTGTTCGAAGGGTTACAGAAGGAGATTCCAAGCACATGGATTTTCTTGTTTGTTTTCCATGTTCTGACACCTTAGGGCAAAACATTTTGATTTTTATGAATACCGAATCTTTTAAAGTATTGTTTCTAATGTGACAAACCAGAAATGTGAACAAATCAGTGTGCAAATATCTGCAGACTTGAGGTTTAAAATTAATGAATATTTACTTTGAGTCCATTGTTCCTATCCATTCGTCTATCTTATAATATAAATATATGATTTAAGCCAATTATAATTAATATTGTATAATTAATTATTGAAATTAATTATCGAAAATATTGCAGTTATTTATTTCATATGATACCAAAATCTCAGATGGAGTTATTTTTGCTTCATTATTAGTCATAGCTAGAGAATACAACCAATTTAAGCATTGCATGTTCAAACTTTAGAAAAGTCATTTGAAAATCAAAGTTTTAAAATAGATTGTATCAGTCTAATATCATCTATTCTTATTTTGACAAACATTTCTCAAACATCTGTTTACTTTTTACTGCAGTTTTTGTAATTTTGCAGAACAACAAAGAAAGTAGCTGAAACCTTATAAAACGAAGTAATATGAAAATACAGAGAAATTTAGCATAGATTCCCTCTTCATTTTTGTATTACCTGTACTAACAATAACCACTGTATTTGATATAGAAACATATTATCTTATATAAGAATTCCGTCCTTTGTCTTACTACTTCCTCCACTTTATCTGGAGTCCACTCTCAGAGTTTTGATTTATAGCTTTGATTGCAAAGGGATCAAAGATATCAGGGAATCTACTTCAGGTCCATTTTATTTTTATGTTCATGCCTTAAATGTGTTCTTGAAATAATGCAAGGCTGTATAGATGACTTTACAGTATAGGATTAGGAGAAGAGACTAGACCAATATATTTTAACTGAAATTTATTCTGTTTGCAAAGTCCAACTAAATTCAAAATGAAGATGTTTAATCGTACATATTTTATACTGAGCAGTCATGCTAAAACAGAGATACTAAAAAAATAAAATAAAACTGCATTTGTTTATACAGAATGTTCTGAAAACAGAGACAACTGAAAGTGCATCTGCAAAGAACAGTCAAAAAAATGTTATTCATGAGAGTTTGAATGCTTGTCATTTTGACCCTATGAAGTTTTATTTCACATTTTTTTCCTGATACCAATTCAAAAGTGGAAAGGAAATTGCTGAATAAAAATGCTTTGGCATTTAGATGGTTATCTGCATATAAATTAATATGTTAATTACACTCTCATGAGCTGCATATAATAAGATTTGCAGAGAACACTTAATGTTAGGCTTGAGTAGTGAATGTGTTCAATTACATAAAGTTCTTTTTTAAATTGGTCATTTACATAAACTTGCAAATCATTAAAAAGTTCAATTTAATTTTATGCTAATTTATTTTTAAAAGAGAGCGTTTCTTGGAGAAATTACAACATAAGTAGTAGCAATTGCCAGGTCTGATAATAAAAATTAAGAGGAAAACCAGATAACAAGAGAGTCACGAACATGTCTTCATTATTGAAAGCATTCCTACTTGATCTGATCTGCTAGGTTGCTGCTACTTTGTTATATTCAAGTATACAATATTAGGGTACAAGCTAACTCTATACATTTGGGTCAAGATTTAAAAAAATGGTTAAATAAAAATTCCTGAAGGAAACAATTTTCAGAGGATAAATCTTCCGCATTTCTGAAAAATCTTGTCCTTTTAAAATCACGGAGAAAAAAAACCTTAAAACTCCTGAAAATCCTAATCATTCTATACAGCATAGATGCTATACATTTATTCATGTGACATTCACATTCTACATTATGGCACTCTACAGGAAATAGCAATATAAATTCAGGCTAGTAGAATTAAATGCATAACAGAAGTGGCCTTTAAAAACAAGCCAAAAGCACCTTACACAATTACTAGTAAACCTTAGTGTAAGAGTGTAACTCAGGGTCAGGACAGATTAATGGATGAAGTCAATTTATTAAAGGTACAGAACTCCTTCCACCAATCAATATGCTATCAATCCAAAACAGTCTATAAATTTAAGTGTTCAGTCTCAAGTTTCCTCAAAAAACATGCATAAGAACTGCAATAATATAAAGAAAATTTCCCTTCTGATTCACTGCATAAAGTATATACAATAACTGGCTAAGCAAATGCTTTCATGAATCTTTGTAGCATCTTTTAGTACATCAGCAACTCAACTTCCTAAAAATTATAGTTGGATTGAAATTTCTCTGTCAAGAACAAGATTCAATGCTGATATAAAACACTGAAGTCCATAAAACATCTACAGTTAAAGTAAATTTCACCTAACAAAGATCTGTTTCTAATGATTACTTCAAGAATTTTGTCTCTTTAATCCATTTGAAAAGAATAAACATAAATGTCATCTTTGTTTTGCAGGCTATAATTGGAAGAGCTTGCCACATAGATGTTACAGGGTTTGAGACATAAAATCTACCAAACGTTTTTTCTGTCACAGCTGAGGGAGCTATAACAAGTTAGAGCAACTGTGGGTATTCTTTAACTATAACATGTTTTATCTGAAAACTTCTCAAAACAGCAGTATGCTAATTACTCTTTTCTATCTATGCAGTAGGTTAATGTGTGTAACGCTTGCTATATACAGTATTAAAGATATTGCAATATTGATCATTTAAGTACTCAGTAGTATCATTAATTTTCATAGTAATAAGGGAAACTGAACTTTTGACCTCCTTGCAGGGGGATAAAGTCAGCTTATTGGATGACCCAAGGATATTTAAAATATATGTTTGTGTTGCTGGTACTTCAGCTACAGCTTTGAACCAGATTGTAAGGCATGTAAGAAGTAAGTAAAAGTAAGAAACTTTTGCTCTTCAAAAAAATAAATGTGGAAATCCCAAATTTCTCCTCGGAAACAATCCCTCTCCCAAATCTGAAAGTACAATACATCAATTTCATGACTAACAGTTTAATATGAGACAAAGGTGACTGAACAAATAATGAAATGTGTACACAACGCTGATCTAATAAGCACTGTATCTTCAAAGGTTCCAGTACAACATATGTTAATGAGAAATTCCTTTGATGAGCTGGAATACACAAAACTCTCCACAAGAGCTCATTTTAAAGCAAAAGAACCTTAGCAGTTCTGAATACATACAAACACCAAACACTACTAGCAACTGAAATCAATTAAAAGTAAATGTGAAAATTTTTCTCTTACAAAAATCAAATAGAGGTGAGTGTCTCCTTGGACATTAAGTTGCTCTATTGGATGTAGGGGAAAGTTTATGAGAGTTTATAAAATAGGCAAAAAATACAACAAGATAATATTTTTACAGTTTCACTGGGTTTTCTTCATTGAAAATGTTTTTATCTTTTTTGTCCCACTTGCTTGGAACAGGGCAATGCATCAGCAGAGCGAGATGTCATCCCTGAGACCAGTCCAATCTACCCTGCAGTAGAAGGCTTCTCAGTTACATCAGTGAGCTTTGGTTTATGAAACACCAAGATTAAAATAAATTAATAGGAAGGCTCCAAGCTTTTCAGAGGTGCTCTAATTCCACCCACTTGGTATCATGTAATGCTGACTAACACTGCCTGTATTTCCTCTTTCCCACCTAATGCCTTGACCCACTCACTTCCATTCTTTTTCCCCCCACAAATGTTGTCCTGAACAAATTCATTAGCAACATAATTCTAAAACCAGGAAAGATTAATTGTTTTTGTTCTTTGTTCTCATTTTGTTCTCTGTACCCTGCAGTGATGGACTACTTTCAGTGTACAAATAAATAATAACACAAGCTCTCTGGTCTTGATCAATGTTTTCAGGGATGGCATGTTTAAATTTTAGTGTGATATTCCATATCTCATTCTATTACCTACAGACACACACACACACACACACACACACAAAATATGCCAGCAGCATGGCTGCGTGCTTCCATTTTCCCCTCAGTTGCTTAGTGAATGTGCTAGTCTATCTCTTCCTTCAGTACAGATGCTGCATTGTAATTTTACAAGTTTTATCAAGGACACACTTACTTTTCTACTCACACAGCTGCTCTGATCACAAAAATGGAATATAGTTATATTTATCTTAATAATTCATTTAGTATTCACTATAACCTTCAGATGATCAAGAATTCATGTGGTGTTCACATGAATGTCACAGGTACTTCCACACGAGTTCCATTATAATCCAGCATATTTAAAATCTAAATGGCACCATGACCTGATGTAGCTAATAATATCTGAGGAAGCAAAGATCTCCTTTTGCTAAAAACCTCTATTTTGCGACAGCGCAGTAAATTGTCACATGACATGAAAAAAGGGATAACACACAAAGAAGCACACCGCATAAATATTCTGGTCAGGAAGCATTAGAACGAAAGACAAGCTTACTTTGAATTTTTCTTCCATGCCTGTATTCAGAATTCATTCACATGATGAAAAATAGGGAAGGGGGGAAGACCCATTTGAAAATATTTTGATCACTTTATTATGTCTGGACAGGAAGACTGATTTGTAGTCCTCCTTCCATATGATAAGGGATGAAAAGGTTATAAAAAATACAACAGTCAACCTGAGTTTCATAACAATATTTTAAAGACTATTAATGAGCCCTAATCCCTTTCAGACTCCGACACTGTAACTTCTCTGAAGTCAGCACAACTGTGTTTAAATCTCTGCAAAAGATCAAAGATATTCAGTCCACATACAGATCTACAGTAATGGAATAGAACTGCTGTATCAATTATTCTAAATGTAGTGTAAGCTCTCACAGATATTACCATTAATGAGAGGCTGCTCTGTTTGTAGGCACCACTTACAGTGACAGCTACAGTATGAACAATTTATTACCCAATACAAAATTCACTGAAGAAGAAAAAAAACTTCTGGTGCCTCCATCATAAACCTATCAAGCTGATCTGATATTCCTAAAGCACCATTTCTAACTTTTTATTTCCACATAGTCTCACCTGACTTGGTGAATGTCTGGCGTTTCTAAGGATTCTGAGAACCACTGCTTGAACTACCCTTTATTCTTCTAGTGATGACCTCTAATGCTTAGGCCTAAAGACATACAGAAGTAAAGGGTACACCTACTTTCCACCTGGAGCTAGCAGGCACCACAGGTGATGGCATTTTAGTTATATTCATTGTGTTATGGACTGGTGAGGAACTTGCAAAATGGCTCCCTAGCAGCATCTGTGGGATAGGATACATAGCACCTCACACTTCTGCAGACCCCATGTTTACAGGAGCCTTCCATCTTCTACTGAGGTGCTCTGGTCCCATCACAAATCCAGGTGTTTCCTATTTCTATTGACAATGACACACCTAGAGACAGAGAAATTAATTTTGCTATGTATACAATTTTACCTTTGTTTCTCTAGAAAGGTCTGGATTGAGGATTCACAGCACCCTGACAGCTCCATGCACGTTCTCAAGGAAAATTCTTAGTGCCTAGTAGATGAAGCTGAATCATTCTACTTAGCGTCCGCCAGGACCATCCAAACAGTGTGTTTGTGTAAGAGGTAATGTCTAGTTCAAGTCTGTATCAAATCTCATCCAAGTATCACAGGGCAAGAAGTACAAAGTTGAGGAGTTTACTTCAGTTAATTCACTGCCCACCAAAACAAACCTCCAATCACTGATTCAGGTATTGGGGAAAACCAGAACATGATTAGATAACCCCTTTTCCTCCCACCTGGTGATTCTCAACTCACTTTTGCTGCCAGTCTGAAAATTCCTCTGAAGAGGTGACAGATGGTGTAGCAGTTGAGGCAGGTACCTAAAGGTTTCTGCTGCTCTGTTACTCCCTGGCTCTGCTCCAGCGTGCAATCAGCAGTGGGCCACGGCCCCCCCACAAGTGTCTCTGTTCCAGCATAGCAGCACTTCCCTCAGGAATGTGCCCGCTCTGATGTGGTAGCATTTCCCTCAGAAGTGTCCCCACTCTTGTGTGGCAGCAGTTTGGGCGGCACTTCCCTCAGGAACGTCCCTGCTCTGGCCTGGTAGAAGCTGTGGCAGCACTTCCCTCAGGAGTGTCCCTGCTCTGGCATGGCAGCAGTTTGGGCGGCACTTCCCTCAGGAGAGTTCCCTCTCTGGCAGCACTTCCCTCAGAAGGGAACCATTCCTTCTGTGTGGAGAGCGCCCAATTAACAGCTGTAACCTCCTTCAATGCATGGCACCATATACTTCTCCAGCGAGTAATTTTGGCATACGCTGTTTTTTTTTCCTCTCCTGGTTCTCTCTGCCACAGGGCCAGCTGGAAGCTGCTGTAACTGGCATGTAGGAGTTCATGGCCACCCTGCCAGCAGCCACCTGCGGCAGCCCCGCCAAACACGCCCTGAGACCAGAGCGTTGAGGGAAACAGCTAACCAGGCCCCCCCCACTGACTCTGAATCCTTGCCTCCTGAGCAGGACAGGCACAGGAGCCTGTGCCTCCTGTGCAGGACAGCACAAGACAAAAACAAATAATCTCCTGACTCAAAAAAAAATCGCGACTGTTGAAAGTAGAGAGGCTTCGAGTAAAATTTCAAGACGGTTTCTGTATCTACAGACTAATTTTTAAAGTGCCTGAAAAAGTTATCCATGCTATGGGAACAGGCTGATAACTCAGGAAAATGAAAAGGTCACACTGATTCTGAAAATTTACCCTTTGAGCCAAACTATTTTACATCACTGGAAGACTTACACCCCATATATTCTAAGTAGTCTGCATTTAGAGCAAATTGTGTTTTATTTTGAGTAATTGCTTGTTCTTGGCTAAGACAATTGTCGTTCAGCAGTAGCGGCATATAAAGTCATAATCCTTCAGCGCTTTGGTGCCATCATACTCTTTTGTAATTCATTTTGTATTGTAATAGGCCTACATACCATTACATGATTTGTTTCTTCAATTGTTTATACCTCAAGCAGAGCACAATGAACACCTGTATTTGAGAACTAGAAGATTTTTAAGGACCTGACTTAGAAACAGCACTGAGGTATACGATGCTAGACCCTATAAAATGAGCCTGGATTATGCAATTTACCTATTAAGAATCTAGTCCCTATTTTGCAGTGTCAGAGAAAAAAAATTAAATATAATTATTTATAATTTATCTATTATTTATTTATACTTTCTAGCTTAAATTAACATTTTTATAACCCTTGTACTTCTTTCTCTGGGAGGAGACTTTGTAACAATGATGAAAGTTATAACTGCCAGAAAAGTCAAATAATTAAGATGTCTGAGGAGGGAGAAAGTTTTTTTTTTTAATGACTTCTTTTTTTTCTCTCCCACAAGGTGTATGTCACAATTTCTAACAAACAGGAAAAATGTCACTACACTGCAAAGCTCAAATCATCTACAATTTAATTACTGTAATCTTTGATGTTGTCAAAGAAAGCTTCTAGATACAGTATGTACCAGCATAAAAATCCCACTCAATTCAGATGGCCTAAATCAGACTGGGATTGACGTGATTTATTGATTTATTAATTATATGTCATTAACTGGTAAACACTGAGAATCATGTTTTCCGCAATAAACCAGATAAAACAGTAACACACTGAAAAAGTGTTAATAGAGATCTACAAATTTTCTTTTATATCCTTTATATCTAAACATCCTTTTATAAGTAATGAAAAAAGTTCTAGTTACACACACACACACACATACACTCACAGCTGCAAGACTGCTCCACTTCAGGGGGTGCAGGTTCCCGTATTTACACATACTGCCAGTGGGTGCCCTAGAAGTCACAAGCTGGGGCGACTTCTGCCAGTGTCAAAATGGATTTAAACTGCTGCTCTGTTATCCTCTTCTCACTCCAAGGTCCATCATGGTTGTTGCATACTTTCCATGTGTCTTTCATACTTCTTTTCAAGGTGGTACTTCATTGTTTCAAAAGTCTTGTTGTGATTGCCTTGTTGTTCTTCGATCTGGATGACTGTCATTGTCGTCATCATCTTTAGCAGCATCACTGTTTGGGCAGATCCTCTCAGAGAGTTTTGGCTGTTCCAGTCACACAGAGTTACCCTCACAACTGTTCTTGTCAGCTGTTGTTATCCAGACCATTGTGTAGCCTTCCTCCCCTGCCTGCAACAGTGAAAACTGGTATTTAACTCAAAGATGGAACAAGCACAGTATGAGAGGAAAAACTATCTGGGAAAGAAAGTGAAATGCGGAAGGCAAGGGAGTAATCAAACCCACAAAAATAGGAATGAATATAAGGCTCACCTACATTGAATCATTCAGTCCTAAAATTCATAGTACCTTCTCATAATTAAACGTATCAAATAGAAATTATTTATAATTAAATCCTTAATGATTCAGATTATATTAAAAAAAATCACTAAAAGTAAAAGCACTTTTTAAATAAGCCAAATATGCTTTTTGTCAATAATAAGAAGAATGAAGAGACTGTATCAAAGCTGCATTCATTTCGCTTTCTTCTTTTCAGCAGCTTTGTGTTTTGTTGAGTGCAAAACTATTCCACTCCAGCGGGCTTCTTAATGAAAGTCAAGTTCATCAGTCCTAGTGCTATGTTATCTGTTTTTATTAGAGGATGCTTTTTCAGTAACAGAAAGCTTTCTCGCTAGATATAAGTGGGTAGGATTTAAGTGTATAGTAAATTAAGCATAGAACATATAAGAATATATAAGACCGTAATTTGTATGGAGGGATATTGTCTCTGATAACTTGGCCTTGGAGGACAGAATTGGACTGAAAGGTCCTTGTGTTCCCTCAGTCTGGGTATTTTGATTGGATTTTTTTTAAAAAGCCAGCTGATCCTAGGAAGAACTTCTATTAGTCATCCACTTGTGTACATCATGCATTAATCACTAGAAGACAAAGCAGAGGGAAAGAAAATTGTAAGCATTTAGTTGAACAATTACTAAAGGTATTTTTGAGCCAGTTTTTTGCAAATGTGTAATTAGGGTTTACAAAATACAGAGTATTGTACTCTGATTCACCTCTTCTTGTACAAAATACAGAGAGAAAATAAGATCTATTGTATGTAGGTTCTCTCCAAATGTACTAATCATAATCCATGTTTCCTATTTAGAAGAAAATGTGATGGGGAACAACTTTAGTAACTTCTAACTCTGGCTTGACTTCAGACCAAATTTTCTATCTAAGCATTTTAAAATGCTGGAATGTAACATAGTTTATTGTTGATACTGCTTATACAGGAAAGGTCTGACACAAAGCAAAATATAAGTTAATTATTGAGCAGTGTAAACCCCACACAATTAAGCACCTTATTTTACTGGTGGCATAACAATGATGACACTGTTACCAATGTAATTAACAGCCTATGGGTCTAACAAAACTCATTAAGACAGCTGAAAGACTTCTGTACCCTTTCAAAATAGCCTGCTCCAAACTTATCCAAATTACTCTCGTATATCAACACATAAAATATTTTCTCTAGCATCATCAATTATTTTTACTTTGTTTTCTAAAATCAGAACATTATGACAAAAGAAACGTAATTGGTGTACTTACTCAAATAAGGAGTATTTTGAGAATTAGCCTTTAATCATTTATGGCTTATAAAGGGCATATAAAATAATTGATAAGCAAGCATTTTCATAATTGTCACTGAATATTGGACGTTTGTTATTCCATATGCTGACAATGTTGTCAGGGAAGACTTGCTCAGAATGTCTATGATGTGCTTTTGTTCCAGTATTCAATCATAATCAACAATTCTTGAAGTACTAATAGTTCAAAATGGCCCCAAGGCCCCATAAAACAAGAACTGCTGAGCTCTGTGACCTTGATCTTTAGAAAAGGTAAAAAGTTTTGAGACTGGATCTGAATAGTAATGTTGACGAGATGTCATTTAAGAGTTTTAGAATTTTCAAATATAATGTGTAATAATTTTGATAAAATTGTTCAATTGATTCTTAACTTTACTGCAAAACTTGTTGTTCCTAATTAGATGAAATTGGAACTAGTTTTCGGTACACAGCCACTAAAGAAACAAGACAAATGCTGCAGGAAATGTGGTATGACCTTTTCATTATTGCTTTGTCAGGACATCTGTCAAGAGACTTTTCCTCTGTTCCAAAGCAGTCAGACATTGCACTGAACTGTAGTAAGGTATAGCTTGTTCTTGGTAGGAAGCCAGACTATGTTATCCAGTAAGATTCATAATGTACTATAGTCAACAAGATATCAAGATACAAGGTACATAATAAAACCGAATTTGTCTTTTGAAGTAGTAAAGGTCAACAATTTACTGCACTTTAGAAAGGGAGATATGAAAGGACAGAAAAAAATTGCATTTTCCACATCCCTGCTCATATTATCTGTGATTATACTCTAGAATTTTTATTACACAAATTTATTTCTGAAATGTTTTTAATAAGCAATTTTGCAACATCAGCAATGAAAGGCAAATGAGAAATGTCAGCTCAAGATTTGGAGAAAAAAGAAGAGACATAGGCAGACATAGTTTTCTCACAAAAGAAAAAATTGGTTAGATTTATCAAATTCTGGAGAGTGTAATAGTTACGACAGCTTTTAGGAAGCTGCTAAAACCATTCTGTCATGTCAGGTTAAAATGAATTGTTTCATAGACAAAAGATTAGCATGCCAGACCCCCAAAAATGAATAACTTTTTTCAAACACTTGTTATATAGTAGAGAAAAAAGTGACAAACAGAGCATGTTCCAGTATACATGCATACGTTTTCTAGTCTCTTCATATTACTTCAAAGAGAATTGCGAAGAGTAAGAAAAGTACAAGATACATGTCAGTGGTATTGACAGTCCTCTCTATTGGGAACATTTTAGAGGCTTGCTAATCACAAACATCACAGGTATAAAACAAGCTAAAACTCAACAGTAATTATCTGATGCAACAACACACTCTCGGACAAATATTTGCTAGTCATGAGTAATCATGCATTTATTCTAAGGAATGTACAATTTCAACATTTAGAATGTTCTTAAACTTTTTACTGGAAATTGAATGTATTTACATTACAGCTGTCTTTCTCTTTTCTCCTAGTGTTCCACTTAACCTCTTACACCTCTCATTTAATTAAGCCTCCAATCTTGTAACTGATTATATGGAGAAAGACTGCTGAACCCAAAGTATGTCCCTTGGAGACTTTCTACCTCCCATTCTTCAACTGAGGCATGAGACTACATTCTTTGGAAAATAAATGATCTGGTGCAAGTTTCTGGATTTCTTCTTTTAGTGAAATTATTTCTATAATTTATTTTATAAATCCCTATTTTAGTGAATACCTTCAATTTTCAGAACACATAGATGGCCAGACATATTTATCAGAAGGCAGCCAGTTTTTGAAACACCAGGGGTTCAGCCCCACATTGTCAATGCTACAGCACTGCAGAGCTCAAAAAGCTGTATAAATAAGCATAAGTCATTATTATTATGACAATTCCAGGAATTGTCAGTCTTTTTTATTAGCACACCAGGGAAGAAAGCAGGAATACTGCTTCCCAGAGTGATATTAAGTACCATTCAGGAAAGACGCTATGATTTAGCAAATACTTCCTTTTCTTCTTTAATTCCATATAGCATTTCTAATGCTTTCTGATTCTTCAGTCAGCCTGTTCCCATCCTCCCCAAACCCCCTTACAAAGAAGCACCCTGGGGGCCATGCTTAGTTACAGCCCAGTGGTCTGGTTTATTGTCATTTTCTGTAATGGAGTCATGTCCAGTTTAACATGTCCAGTTACTATTATTTCCTTAAACTTTTCGTACTGTGAATAAAGCTGAACTTTCTGAGGTGAACACCCACTGAGCTTCTGCAGCTGCCTCTGCTGTAAAAGCTTCAGTAGTGACACATGATTTTGAGAGCTTGACATCCTACCGACAGTTTACAAATGAAATTACTCTCAGTCAGGAGAGTAAAGATTCTTATCTCAGCAATTAAACCATGCGTGATTTCTCACCTTGGCTTGACTAAATAAAATAGAGTTAGAATCATGAAAATTTGCAACAATCATGAGGGATCTTAGGGTGAGAAAAGGATAACAGAGCAGACATCTAGACCTGGCTTGGCACTGGCAAAAGTTGCCCCACTGACACGACGAGCTCTGATTTGGCCAAGAAGAGGATCCCTGCCCTCAAATGCCATAAACAGCTGGCATCCAGCTAGAGGAGTGACCGTGCAAAGTGCAGCACCAGGGACCCAAACCTGGGTGTGTGTATGTGAGAGTGCAGCAGGGTACACGTAAACCTGGGGCACCCACAGCTCGAACAGGAGATGTATGTAAATAGGAGAACCTGCACCCCCAGAAGTGGAGGGCAGTGCTTGCAACTCACATGGCCTGCAAGAGGGGCAGCATGCACATAGTAGCGAGTGTGTGACTAGAACATTTGAGCATTTAGAAAATTGCAGGCCTTCATTAACATTTTGTGTATGCTACTGTAGCTATCCTGAATGACTGGCTCACTGATAGACAGTTAATAACACATCATTAAGGAATCATTAAAATGCTCTGATCCTTATTTGTTCTAAACCACGAGTTGAGCAGTTTTCCCTGTCACAGCCTACCTCTCATTTTTATTATATACAAAGCTTTGTTCTATGCACATGCCCAGAATAGCCATATGACACAGCCGAGTGGAAAGGAAAGATACCTATACTATCTCTCCTTATTACAGGTATTTATCCTGGTTTGAAAACTGTGCTAGTAGACCTTAGACCTCTGTTACTTGTCTCTAAACACACCAGCTATCTGCTGCTGAAGTTAAATAAGAAAAGAAGTGAGCACATAGAGGAGCTCTTCAAGATACCCTTGTCTCTCACCAAGGCCCTTGGAGCAAGTGCTCCTTAGAGCAATTAAGCTCTAAGTAAAGCAGGTTCTGAGAGGACTTGTAGCTAGGGGAAATAGATTACTACCTTCAGATGACAAAATAAACATCTGAGATCACCTACAAAGAGAAAATTAGAGGGATTTATTTCAATAAATTCTATTTAATCTACCAAAAAAGACCTTTACACTGATTTAAACTGCTAGTACATGAAGCTAACTAAATTCACAAAAGAAAGCACTTATAAAAAATAGTCTAACAAGAACCTGACAAAATCAGGGCAGAATAACTACTGGCACCACAGCTGTGGTGTATTCTTCACCATTTGTACTGGTTCAGTAAAAACTTTACGTTTAACTAAAAGCAATTCTCTAACCAGACAAGAAGTAATGGAGTTAAGGTGAAATCTTCTTTATGTAAATAATATAAGTCAATCATAATGATCCTTCAGATCCTGGAATATAGCCACCTGCCTAATACTTTACATTCCTCCTACCACTGCTAATGTTCCTCTCTTTGCTATTCAGAAGAGGTTTTTTCCTCAAGCTTAATTATATTTTAACTAAAAGGTTATAAAAATGCAGAGTTTATAATCACATTTTCATGAAATGTTGGAAACAGGATGAAATCAGTTCAAGAGGAATTAAATAATGAGAAAATGTAATTCAAATAAATAAATCAATTCTGTTTAATATTTATTGTAATTTAATATAGGAGTCACTGACTTTGAATTTGCAAAATATTTTATAACTTATGTTTTATCACTTAATACTGCTGTGTATTAAGTCTGCATGTGATTTTTAGCCTTTTTCCCCAAAGTTATTAAAGTGTTCCACCAAGTCTGGACAGCTTTTGATTACTTTCTAGAGAGGAATAAGTAACATGTCAGCCAGTGGCTACGACTTTAATCTGCAAGAACCTTATACAGAAAAAAACCCACACTAGATACAAACATTTAAATTTAAGGGAGATTCAATTATGAAATAAACTTGCAATAGTGAGTAACTGCACAGTCTTTGACAGTTGTCGTTTATGTTATACTGGAAGAACTTTCTCAATGACAACCCTATCAGTAACATTGTCACACTGTAAAAACCAATCTCTTGGCATGGTATCTGAATATATACAACGAACCAATTGAGACAAAACAATACCTCAAGCAAAACATTGCTTTAGGATATCACCAGTCCCTTAAGGTCCCTAAAGACTTTGATATAACTTTTAATTAGATGTTACTAAACAAGTTCCCTGAATTTTGGATCTTAATGACAGCCAAACTAATACTCTGACCAGTGACTTTATCACTAGAAAGAAGTGAAATAAATAATTATCATATTTTCAGATACATGAAGATTGAGATAGAGATTAACGTAGTGAAACAATCATGATGAAAAGCAATCTTTATCATTTGGTAAACCATGCACAAGTAAAAAACATTAATCTTTCTTAATGGCTAAATAAATAGGTTTTATACATAATTAAAACAAATAGTTTATGTTCTTTAGTCACAGGAAAATGTACTGAGAAGAAGTAGCACCCAAAAGAGCCCTGAGAATCATGAACCCAAGTTAACAACATGACAATGCAGTAGAAGGTGCTAAGTGTAAGCTTTTGCTGCATATCTAAGGGATAAAACAGGTACCTTGTGTCTTTAATTACCATTATATAATTGCTACTGGAATACTGTTTAAAGTCCACAGTGAAGAAAACATTGCAGAAATTGGAAGGGTTCAACTGCAAATGTCATTGAAGTTTTGGAAAACCTGTAAGACTGAAGCATTTTGGTCTTTCTATTTTACTAGAGAAACAGTGAAAGACTAACATAATAATGTATAAATAACAATATGGAGAGTAAAAAGGTGAAGGAATTCAACTTCCAAAAGTTCTTACTTTATGTTATTTAAAGTTAACATCTAAGCATTTTGATTTTCTCCTTTTTCACAGGACAAGAGGGAGGGATGGATTAATGTTAGTACTGCAGTTCATACATTGACTCTGCTATAACTCCTCTGATACTGTAAATAATAATACATACATTACTGCAGTTTATGATGGAGACTTAAATTACTCTCCCACAGCAAGTGCAAGCAAAACAGTCCATTTTTTTAATAATATGCTTATTTCTATAAACAAAACTTAACTTAATCATATTCAGTATAACACTTATTACATACAGATGAGTTCTTCATTTATATATTTATACATAAATGCACACATTACATATTACTGCCTGCTTTCAAGAATGAATATGCTTTATTTAGACTTAGAGAAACAAATTTAATTAATCTACATAGAAAAAAATATAGTATTAAATATGTTTGGAAAATTACTGTGAAATTGCATTTTAAGAACTTCAAAAGATTTAAGGTTTGTTTCTTCTTATGAAAATATCCTTTGGATCCTTGTTTCAAAACCTTATAGGAAATAGTAATTGTATAATTGTATAGGAACTGTAATTTCAGAGATGTAGAAAATTAGAGAAAAGAATTGTAGAAATTATAAATCCTATGAAGATTATATATAGGACCCTATTTGACAAAACATACTCCAGAACAGTGATTTAAGTTTTTGTTGACAAAGATTTAACTGTTTTCATGACTCCATAATCTGATTGTTGACCTGGATTTCATAAGAGTTTAAGCTAGTATGTGAAAGATGAGGCAAAGCGTGGAAGAAAGAATAAGGCTCAGAGCCATAGCAACAGTTCTACAAAAAATAAAAAGGAACCAGAAAAAATAAAATTAAATTTAAATGGAAATTAGAACTACTGTAGCCATGTAACATGAAGGAAAGTAACAAATGCTGTATATTGTTTAGGTAGTGAAACTTGACAACAGGCATAAGTAGGAGGACTTCATAAAACAAAGGGATTTACTTTAATATAATTTCAGATGATCTTTAAGTATGGACCTCTTTGAAAAAATCTTACCTCCAGCATAACATCCTGAGTTATAGATTCATAATTGTGATTCTACAGCACACGTGTAAGACATACCATCATGGAAGTATGGTCTAAACCAACTTAGAATAGTGAACACTAAAAACATGTCTACAAGTTATTGAACAGTTTGAGTCCATCATAATTATCATCAGTGAAACTGTTTTGAAAAAAGTAGTCTCATCAGTGAGTATACTCATGGAAAAGCATAGAATCATAGAATGTGTTGGGTTGGAAGGGACCTTCAAAGGTCATCTAGTCCAACCCCCCTGCAGTAAACAGAGACATCTTCAACTAGATCAGATTGTTCAGAGCCTCATCAAGGCTGGCCTTGAATGTCTCCAGGCATGGGGCCTCCACCACCTCTCTGGGCAACCTGTTCCAGTGCCTCACCACCCTCAGTGTAAAGAACTTCTTCCTAATGGCTAATCTAAACCTGCCCTGCTCTAGTTTAAAACCATTGCCCCTCCTCCTATCGCTACATGCCCTTGCAAACAGTCCCTCCCCAGCTTTCCTGTAGGCCCCCTTCAGGTACTGGAAGGTCGCTATAAGGTCTCCCCGGAGCCTTGAGTACTGATAGTATGGTACCAAAGCATGAATACCAATAAACAACCTGAGGTTAAAATACCTGTTGTGTTATTTAGGAAAACTTTTTGTAAAAAGAAACAAAACTAAAAAAATCCCATCCACAACAGAATTTTACCGTAAATATCATTGAACCATTTAAATTTCTTTTTTTTTTTTTAAGCTGATAAGTAAATCTGGACAGATTGTGATACTGTTTGTTGGTTTTTTGTAAACACATTCTCTACAGCTGAGAGGTACACCATAATATAAAATAAAGAAAATAGTTCATAATTTAGTTTAACAGTATTTTAGCCTGTATAAGAAATAAACATCATGAAAATAACAACACTGCAGCTTACTTGAGAAATAAATATTACAGCACTTGCTTCTGACAAAGCGTCATTCCCTTATTACAAAATGTCAAAGCAGAGCTGTCAGGAAAAAAGTTCAGTTTAGGACCACTTCAAAACAATTGCTTAATACTCAGATAACTATTATTAAATATGTTTAACTATCCTGAAAACAAGCATTAATCAAAAATAGGGAAGAAAACACAGTGGACCAAAATTCCACCTCCAGTTAGTTGAAATCTTACCTTTTCCTCTCACAGACTAACACTTACGGAGATAAGAGCTGATATGTACCAGGAAATGTCTAAGAGCATTGAGAAACCTCTTATTATTGATGGTTGTACAAATTTTTGACCATGATAGCACCTTGCCTCCTTTTCCTTTTTGTTGTGACAGATAAGCCTAAAAAATTTCAGAGTTTGAAACTGAAGATAAGCAGTGAGCAGTAAAATGTTTGATGCTTATTCAGAGCTTATCTGTATTGCCCATACTTCCTGAGACCAGTCAGTCTCATAAGATCTACAGTTCTTCCACATTCCAGAGCATTCAGAAATAAAAGAAAATTGGTTTTAGTCTTTGTATGTTGTCACTTCTGTCTCTGCAGACTCCAGCTAAGACCTGCAAATGCAAAGCTGTGCACAAGTAAAAAACCATGTGACTTAACATAAGTCTGTACCTTAAATAGTTATTTATGTTTGAGGACTAGTACCACTTTTGTTTTGGGAGCCCTCAACTGCCATCCTATCCTCAATCACAGGTCTGCCATATGACTTGCCAGAAATTAAATCTTATTAGTCACATCACCTGCTTCTGCATCTCCTCAGTGTTTATTTTTCTATACTTTAAACGATTTCTTTACTGTAGCAGGAAATTATGCACCCCAAAAAATTTAAGTTCTGGCATGGGAAAAAAAGACATACAAAAAAAGAAGCTGCTCTTAAAACAATACTCATGAAGGAAAAAAAAAATTATCGTAGGTTTCCTCAGAATAATTAATTCCAGTTTTATGATTTCTGCTACAGAAAAATTAAAAAGCAGTTTCAAAACAGGAAACTCATCCTGATATAATAGATTTATATTGAAATGTTTGATTAAAATCCATAACATTATAGGATCAATTTCTAAAAGAATCTAGTCACCACTGTAATTGAAATTAATACACTGTTTCTCCTCAACTCTCCATTCGTGGAGATAGGTTAGTCTCTGAAGAACTGGATATTAGGTGTGCATGATCATCAACACCATTATATCCCATTTTGAGAAGACAGGCTTACAGTTACATGACTGTGTCTGTATTTAGCAAAAAGCTTTAAAGGTAAAGAACTGAAATACAGCTCTACCCTCTTCAACCAACTTGTTAGAAGAATGAGAAATAACAGTAAGGTCAAAACTTGTAACACAACTTTTTTTGAGAATAATTAAACCACCTTTTCACTCCTGGAAAACCTAGCAGCATAACTGACAGATGGCCAAAATAAAAATGACCGTGAACTATATTCATTTGATTGCATTAGATTTATTATGAGCAGCTAAATCATGTTTCATTAACAAAACAAGGACTGAATATATCTTCCTCTAGACTACCTTATGAGGATCTAGTTTATTCATGCTAGCAGTCTCACCTGAGATTCCTACACCCAACTCTGCAGGGGTGTTGGAAACTAAAGTTTTGCTTAGCGTAAGTAGCTAGATTGGTGAAGTCTTCCTTAGGCCACAAGCTGTAACCTAGCAACATAGTGAATTTAGGCTGAACTCTTTAGTCCAAGAATGGCTAGCAGTTTTATATGACTTTGACACATTGTAACTTAACTAACATAATGAAATTGTATAAGTAATAATAATGAAGATTGTATGCTTGAACTATAATTCTTGGAAATGAAAAAAGGAAACATTCTACCTGGAATCAGCAGAAGACAGATGAGATCCAGGTGCAGATGGGACAAAGAGATCATGAAACTGTGTAAGAAGGTAAAAGCACCTGCACCAAAACTCCAATCATCAAAGAGGACACATAACTGTTGAACAATTTGATTGGACAAAAGACATGCTCTTGTTGTGTGAACAGGTACGTGAACAGCTTATGTCACAGATTTTGAGGCTTTAAAAAAGACAGGAAAATAACCGAGGGGGGTCCCTCTTCTCAGAGGCACCCAGCTTAAGCTGTATTAAACTGACTCAGTAACAGAACCTAGGGTCTGAACTCTTTTTCAGTCAGAGGCTAAGATTGGATTCAGTTGCACCTAGACTCGCCTCTGAGAAGGAGATAGAAAGCAAGAGGGTTCAGTCTGAACCTCATGACTTGGCAGGAGGGTCTTCACAGACTCTTCTTCAACAAAAGGTTTGGTGTCTAACATTCGTTAAAGTAGTTTCTCCTCTTCTATATGTACTCTGTGAGAAAACATACCTACTTTTAGTACTGCTTTTCCCATTGCTAATAGTATGAAAGTATTTTATCATTAAAATATTATGAAAATGCAGTCATTCTAAATTATTAGGAAGTACTGTCTGTTTTAAAAACCAGGAAGGTTTTTGTTTGTTTACCAACTTGTATTTCAATATTCTAGAAGATGAAAATAACACTTGCATGACCCCTGCATAGGGGTGTGTCTGTGTGTCTGTGTGTGTCAATATGACTATACAATCCACCTGCTAGATAAAAGCAAAGTGCAGACAGACAGATAGATATACATATATGTATAGTCACACTTGTGTAGGAAGACAGTTTAGAAATCTGAGCCACAATACATTTTCCACCATGCTCTTTCGTAGAAGCAAAATGAAATCCCTAACATACCACTTCAACCATTGCAGGTAACCATCCTCATTCCAGCCTAGTATCGCCTGGGAAAAAATGACTGTTCTATAACAAAACCAGGGAAATCCGTGCTTACTAACTTTCAGGAGGCATCTTGAAATCTGAATTGAGAAAGCAGAGGAAATTGGTTTGCCTATGGCATTTGTACTGCACTTGCAATACTCTTCGGCATCTAGTACACATGCTGAATGTTTACGAGTCATATTTAGATGCTTTTCAAGGTACATGATTATTTCTTTCTCTTTACACAGAACTTTCCCTCACTTGGAAATTGTCCTAGCACATTCTGTTAATGTACATTTCAGGAAGATTTAAAGGGATTCTAAGGTATTGCCTTGTTTGGATTGCCATGTTTGAAAATTCAAGCACTTTGAATCTTCTAGTCACAGACTAAAATCCTCTAAATTCAGGAAAATGTTCAAGGCCCAGCCCTCAACTCTATGGATATCATTTTTTCATTGATCATTGCACTAGTACCTAAGAATGTCCTGGGATTCAGAAGTACAGAGGTCAGGGCATAGAATTTTCTTACAAACAATGGTCTGTTCTGAAAGAACACCTCTTTTCCCTTCATTTCTACTGTTTCTCCCACCCTCGATTTTAACAAGATCAAGAAACTGTGTCTAAAATTTTTAGATTTTATACTTTAATGGTCTATTTACCAACACGGTCAGCGATAAATAATTAACCCCAACTGCCCCTCCACATACGCCTTTATTTTTAACATTTGAAGTACTTTATAATTACTTAGAACTGGATTACCCAATGAATTAAACCAAAATATATCCATTTGTCAATGTCTATGTTCCTTGAAGATTTAAGATCTTTTTCCTTTCAGACTATTATGGACTCCAAATTCTGAAGCTGCAAGCAGAAGGCCCTCATATCTGAGAGTATTCCAGTTTCTGCCAAACCATATGGCACATCTTTATTTAAATGTTAGTGATTTTTATGTTCAGCATGAACTCTTTGAAGTGACGCTGCACTTGTCTTTGATATAAAGTAGTTTGATATAAAATAGCTTAATTAAAAGTTAATTTAATAAGTTTTCAGTGTGCTCTAACTGTAATTCTTCAGCATCAAACTTTCCAATGAGGACATATTTTTAATTGGTAGAAGTGTTATGGTGGTTTTAGGAAATATTTTTCAATTAATTTGGAAGTGTTGTTCCGGTTAGTAGAATCAATGCCTCTTGCTATTTGTCTTCAAGGGAATGTTTTATTCCTAAGCAAATTAAATCCCAAAGGATAAAAAGCTGTATTTTAGCAGGATCTCCAAATGTTTTCTGTTTGAAATAATTGCAAATGTACTGGTTGCTTTTACGGCATATAATATGACTTCAAATTCTGTGCAAAGGTCCATGAAAGACATTTTGGATATACAATTTCCCGGGGGAAACAAATCCATTGTTTGAATGGAAATTACATCAAAATTTCCATGCAAAAGCTAATATACTTCAGTTTTAATGTTAGTCTGACAGTACCTTACTGTTCCTGCCATGTATTTTGTTTATCCTCATCAAAATTGAACTTGAAAGTAGGTGACATTTCCAGTGTTCTAAACAGACTGCCAGCAGGTGGTCGTGTCGAGGAGTCTTTTTGACAAACCTCCCTGAGGTGCATGTAACAGAAGGTTAGCACTACATCCCAGGAAGACTATATACCTACAGTCAATTAGCACTTTTGGCAATGTAGCATAAGGGTTGGTGTTTCTGGCAGCAACATTATCCACAAAACAACATGCAATCTGCTTCTAGAACTGAGTGTAGAACATCCTCTTTGTCAGTGACCTAAGTGCAGGACTGTTCCAAGTGACTATTTGCTTGGCTTTGTTTGAGAAGTGCACCTGTCCTGCAAACTACAAAACCACAAGTTTAAAATCCCATCCCACTGAATCCAAATTTTTTTTGATTTCTTGACCTACATGAAAATGCTATGCATGTTTCCGATATTACACTAGCTGTTTATAAATTGACTTTCCACTGAAGCATATATACCCTGTTCAAGCAGGGCAACATATTTTTTCAGCATCACCTAGCAACTTACTTATCCCTGGTCAAAAAATATAAAAAAAATATATACTCCTCTTATATAAGGACATTTCTCCTCTATAGCACAGCACATTTTTCCTTTGGGAGTCAAGCCATTTCTTCATCCCCCCAAACTACATGTCGTTCCTGTTGGTATAAAGAAGGTAGGTATGCCTTCTTTCTCCCAAACCAGAAACATTAAGAGAAGAGCAGGCTCATGTAACAAAAACAAGTATAGCTTTTACAAGTGTACATTTAGTCTGTAGAGTCTCCACTGACACCCAACAACGGAAATTCATCAGTCACCTCTCCAATCCTTTCTCAAACTTTGCCTATCCGATTCCCCATCCCCAATCTTTTCCTTATTTCACAAGTTTCCTTCTTGTATTCTCTTAGGTCATCACTTATCCAACAGATCACAATGCTCTGATCATCTCAAACCACAGAGCACTCACTAAGTTTTTCCTTCACGAAGGCTGAACTGTCAGTCCCTAGTTGAAGTATGTGTGGAATGACAGTTATGGATTCATACCAGACCTTTATATTTAAGCAAATTTTAACATTACAGATGCGAACATTGCCTTAAAACTAGAAAAGACTCATACTTTGCTTTCCTCAAGTAACTTTAAAGGAATAACACAAGCTAGAGTAACTAATTTCACATGCAGACTTGAACTCTTCCTGTTCTCCGACTTACAATTCATTTCCTATGTACTGGCAATCAACCAAGCTTGCACAGGCCAACTTCATCCAGTAAGTACTGTCTAGCGTGAACTTCAATAAAACAGAATTGTTGTCCCTCTTCATTCAATAAACTCTTTAAACCACCACTATTTGTAACTTAGGTTTCCTGTCAATTTTGACTTGGGGCACTTGGAAGTGGAAAATGTATGCTCCAATACAAATTATAGAAATACATAAATAGTTGCATCATGACAAAAACATTTGATACAGGTTGAATCTAAAGGCAGAAACTCAAGTAAAGAAGTCCTCCAGGTAGGAAAAGCCAGTTAATCTGCATAACATGTACCTGACCAATACATGCAGGAAAGTCTTTAGTGACTTCCTCAAAACCATGTTTGGACAAGACTATTTGGAACACAATGTGAATATGCTGAAGAACAGACCAGCATCAGGACTATTTACTAAAATTCCAAGTAAGATTTCAAGACACTAAGTGGTACTTAGGTGTGAAGCTAGATTAAAAACACACCTGAATATAATCTTGGGGATTGAAAGCCACATTAATAATCAGATTTGGTTTTCCATGTCCTTGATAAATGGTCTTTGTCTCTAGTTTAAAAAACCAAAAACAAGCACACAAAAAAAGAGAGAGGAAAAAAAAGGTGAATTTGAGTATTTGCATTGTGATAGAAAGTTCACTTTCTTGTCTAACCATTCCTAGATGAGGCTTTGCCCTTTAAAATGCAGAAAATAGTAATAAAAAGCAGAAGAGAGAAAGAGAAGCTTTCAGAATTTAAAAGTAAGCTGCCTCAAAAGAACAGTCATTTTATTCTCTGTGTGCCGATAACTTCAGCAAAAAAGGCCATTTCAATATTACTGGGATAAATGTAGGTCAGACCTCTTTGGCTGCAAGCGCAGGACTGATGGAGAAAAACATATTGTTCTCAATCTTAAACTAGCCAAGGAGACAAGTTGCTACTGGCGCTAAAGTGGTAACTTAAAAACCTTTCTGCTCTTGGACTCGCTAGATATGGTCACCTAAGGCTTTATGTTCAGTTAGAATAAGTCACTTTGTTGGAAATAAAATTTCTTAGTACATCTTTATACCTGAGATCCAGATTCAAGGTCCTGTGCTGAATCAACTAGAGCACAAACTTGGATCATCAGTGTCTCTATTGTCCACACACTATTCTTAATTATCCTGTGTGCCTTATGCTCAAGAAGTTCGTCAAAGACTCATTTTTGTTCTAATAAAAATAAATATCAGAACACTGAGGTTTTCCTTGAAAGGAAGCCTTATTTTCTAGTCACGCTTATTCCTAAACTAGTGATTTTTCACTGAATAAATTTCTGCAATCCTGTTTTGAGTAAGGACATGAATGGAAGTGAATGGAACAGTACTTTACCACCTGTCATCCAAGCTGATAAGACAAAAGAGAGTTCTAATCCACAAACGGCAGTCACAGAAGGCCAATTGCATCCTGGGCTGCATCAAAAGAACCATGGCCAGCAGATCCAGAGAGGTGATTCTGCCCCTCTACTCTGCTCTGGTGAGACCCCACCTGGAGTACTGCGTCCAGCTCTGGAGCCCTCAGCACAAGAAGGACATGGACCTGTTGGAGCAGGTCCAGAGGAGGGCCACGGAGATGATCCGAGGGCTGGAGCACCTCTCCTATGAAGACAGGCTGAGAGACTTGGGGTTGTTCAGAGCCTGGAGAAGAGAAGGCTCCGGGGAGACCTTATAGCATCCTTCCAGTACCTGAAGGGGGCCTACGGGAAAGCTGGGGGGGGACTGTTTGCAAGGGCACGTAGCGATAGGAGGAGGGGCAATGGTTTTAAACTAGGGCAGGGTAGGTTTAGATTAGCCATTAGGAAGAAGTTCTTTACACTGAGGGTGGTGAGGCACTGGCACAGGCTGCCCAGAGAGGTGGTGGAGGCCCCATGCCTGGAGACATTCAAGGCCAGCCTTGATGAGGCTCTGGGCAACCTGATCTAGTTAAAGATGTCCCTGCTTACTGCAGGGGGGTTGGACTAGATGACCTTTGAAGGTCCCTTCCAACCCAACACATTGTATGATTCTATGATTAGCACAATATTATGCTAAAGTAACATTAGTAGAGCATGATGCCTTCCATAATGAGCTTAAGCCTGGATTTATCCATAAGAGATGCTCTAAAATATATTAAAGAATTTCTGAAAAAAACCCATAATATTACAGCCTAGGAACATTTATTCTAGAACCAAATGGGATACAAGAAAATTAAAGCAGAGCTTTTGGAGCACAGTATTATGGAAAGGCACAGAATTCACTATGTCTGCCACTAGAGACAAGAAATACTGAAATCACGCATGTAGCCAATTATTTTTGATCAACTCACCTTCTAACTCCATGCAAAGTATTTACTGCATTTCCTTACTCAGTTCCAGAGAACACAAAATTATCTCACAGTGAGATGGGTTAAAGGAATTATGTACTTACTCAATTTCTTTAGTTGGAAGAAAATTTAACAGATTAATGTTCCTACTTGACATGCAAAACCCTAGTTGTATTTTGTGTCTGTGATTGTGGTCTAAGTAACATCACCTGCACCTTCTACCTTACGTACATACAGTGAAATAACCTCAGGAGAAAAGGTATATAAAAACAAGATGTTGTCTTATATTTTTCTGAGTAATGGACATGTGTTCTTGGATTGTAATTTGCAAGATACCCAGGAAGACTATTTTACACCAGTGCACTGATTAATGCAGGAAGTTTGGAAAAAAATTTCTTAATTAAATTGTAAGATCAAAGTACAACATTTTGGCAAGGAATCTTTACTCACTGTTTAGCATGTAGACAATATTTTTATTTTCCCTGCCAGATTCCTTTGTTATATTAGTTTTTATCTATCACCATCTATATTCATTTATAAACACATTTATAAAAAACAGTAGAAATAAAATTTACATGTGCTTTTCACACGGACACAGGAAACACATTTATATTACTATACATAAAAAGAACTATCAGTTCTTAGTAATGATCGGAGTGAGTTGCTTGTAGACTGAAAAAAGAACACAAATCAGTTGTTTACAGCCCATTTAGAATGCAGGATATGATCCAAAACATAATGGACAAGTAACTAACCTGAGCACACTCCACATACAGCTGCTCAGAGCAAACCAAGCTCTGAGGAATTTTGTGTTGTGGTTTTGTTTCCTTAGTTAAATGAGGGAATGTAAAATTCTATTTAATTAATGCATGCTTCCTAACTAGTGTAGCAGAGTTACTTTTTTAAAAGCAGGATCTGCTTATATTCTTTCCCTATGTTACCATGACACAATGTTATGCTGTATTCAAAACTTCCATGTTACTTCTGACCAGTGGACTTTTGACCAGGAAATTACATACCTGATCCACACAGATCTAAATATACAATTGCAACACTTTTTTCCTCCTCTTAAGTGGGAAGGTCAAAATGTCCCTTTAGAAGAGGTCTTCAGGCATAATAGTAGAAATCCAAGAAAATACATCACTTAAGGTGTACTTCATAGGAAAAGTATCTCCTTTCTCTCACATTTCATGGTGAGATGACGGTGATCCTGTAAGGTATTCATGCTGACGCTGTCAAGTGTAAAGCATTTACAATGACCTGCCATGATATGTCAGCATCTCCTTCAAGAAAAGGTGAAACCAGCTCATTGAATACAAAACACTATATGATGATCAATGAAGATAACTCATAAGATCGGTCACTTGTCAGATATTATTCATTCCTTAGAACCAAAGAAAGTATGACCGTAATAATTCATGAATAATTTATCTAAAGATAAAACACTTGGAACAATAATCAACCAAAAATGAGTAGCTATTCTGAGCTAATTAATGTCCCTATTTAAGTACTGATTGACAGTCTTGCACTACAGGACATTTTGTAACAGATAATCCACAGAGTGCAGTTAAGAAAGCACTACATTGCCTCCCATTTAAAAGCTGTGCTGCTTTTCTCATTCAAAGATTTTTAAATGTGTGCAGCCAATGGATTGTCTTATAGTAGCTTATGGATAACTACAGTGCTTCTACACATAGCAGAGCCAATAACACATGTAAAGTTATTGTAAAAGCTTTTTCAGTAGAAGTATGATACAGGTTCAAGATTTCCAACACAAAGCAAATAATTAAAATAATATTTTTCTTTCAAGGAAGAAGTGGTACTTTTTCCCCTCTATTTAGTTTTTTAAGCTTGGCATATTTCAGTAAAATCTATATCTATATCTATATCTATATTTGATCCTATTCATGTTGTATCATCACAGTTCTTAATTCTTAATGTTTCTTCCCCATAAAAATTAAGTTATTGTACTATTTGGACTTATACCACTAAATCCCAAACCAGAAAACAACATCCTGCGATCAAGTTCAAAATACCTATGTGCAATCCATGAAAGTGACTCCTGCGGTGAATTTCACCTAGTGATCCAGAACACATTGGATTAGAATATAACGAGCTATAAGGCAAAACTATAATAATTGTATTTTGTTAGCAGCATGTAGTAATAATTACTAGATAACATTACTGTTTATGTTATTATTTTAGTCGGAAATCATCGTATCATTCAAGTATGTCACTCAGTTCAGATGCGTGCCTCTTTCCACTCTCTTTTCATTCCTCTCCTTCACATCAGAGTAGATTCAGCACAGCAGCACCCAGGAGGGCATATGCAACTTGGTTATGTACTAGTCATTTCAAATTACATCTCATATTTCACTACTTTGCTAAATGCAAATAGCAAGGAGGTAAGGAAATTATTAACAAAGTCTTATTCTGAATTTTGGATGGTAATTGAGCATATATGGACAGCCAATTCATTACTCCTTTTCCTATGAATTAAATAATTCACCATTGGAATTAAGCCGTTTGAAACGCTTCACTGTTTAGTTCATGGAATACAATATTTAATTACTATCCATTCAGCCAGGATAGCCAGCTTTCATTAAAAAGGAAGGGAACACATCCTACTTCAGTTTATGCAACAAGACCCAGTTCCTACACCAGGCATTAGGACTGATGCTAAGTTTGGGAATGCTGTGTGTCAGCCGTGTCAGGTCAGGTGACAAATCCCTGTCTTCTGTATATAGTTCAGAACAACTCAGGGCTGTCACATGATAAGACAAACAAATGCTTCTTCTGATTATCTGTATGAGACATCAGAAATACCTACAAGTGGTCAAGAGCTGAGGCGCAGAACTGCTTACATAAGACTTTTTTCTCTTTTACCTAGCAAGGCCTTCTGGGTGCAACGTGTCTGTTAATGTCACATGTTATACACATACAGCTTTTGGATTTTGTATCCAATGCAACAAGCATAGAGGGTACCAATTCTGACTAGATGGAATGTCATGTCCTCCATGTGCCGTTGTAAGAGTAAGGCCTTGCTGTGTGTACTCATTAAATACGAGAGAACTCACTGAACAGGAAAGAACCATATTGCCTTGACAGGCCACAGTTTTTCTCAAAATGCTATCATTAAAATTGTGAAATAATTCACACAGAGTTAGTTAGATTCCTAAGTTTTTTCCATGAATACAGGTTTTAGAACCATGAGCTAATAGCAATTACAGATGGAAAAGGCTTGGATAATTGCATTTATATATAGAAATAAGAATATACAATCTAAAGAAGTTTATACTCTAAATTATATGTTCAATTTACTAATGGTACTCTTCCTGCTAAGACGCTAGTTTTATCAAACATCATCTAAGATACAATTGTATTTTTTTCGTGGAAAGAATACCAAAAATGAAGTCTCAGAAAGTAGTATGCAAAAATAGCTTACTGTAGGGTGGTGCGGAGCATAATTAGTGTCACCTGTTTAACAATTTCCTGTTTGTATTCTGTACTTACCTATAAATGTGAATAGATGGAAAGTCAATGCATCTTAATGGACATGTTGACTCATTTATGGGCTAGTTGGATTTGCAAGCTGTCTGCGGTTTTTACTTCCTTCTGTTTATGTTTGGAAGGCTAACTCAATCAGCACACTGAGGGAAGTATTGATCTCTTGGGGAGATTACTTTCCAGTGGGCTGGACAACTTCAGAAGGAAAAAAACCCTAGCACTAAGTCTTAATGTGATTTTTAGAGTCTCTCAAACCTGATCATCTTGTAAATGTGGCTACACAAGAAATTTCTATTTAAACGGCAATGCTAGGTGTTATTTGATCATATTTTTTTAATACCAATTTACTGATTTTTTGTTGTTTGGGTGTTTTTGTTGTTTTGTGTTTTGTTTTTGGGTTTTTGTTTGTTTGTTTGTTTTAAATCCACAAAGCATCTTCCTAGACATTGAAAACATTTGGTAAGTGTTTTAAAAAACAAACAAATAAACAAAAAAAACCCCAAAAACAAGAAGGAGGGGAGTGATACTGGATACTGCTTGTAATGGTTTATTTTGTTATTTTTTCTAGGCAGACTTATGGTTAAGAGAAATGTGGAAACACTTGATCATTAAAGAGTAATACTATGGAAGACTACACTATCAGATACATCTGCATTATTTATAGAGAAATATATTACTTTTCAAACTTTCTTCTGACAGCTACTGTACTTATGGATTTGGAAATTTAAATTGGACTCCAATTCCAAATTCAAATGGACTCCAATTAAGGACTTGGCTCCGACATTGTGATTTAGTGTTAGGGTTGCAATCCAAAAGATATATAACGATATAAAGAATCATATGAACACAAAACTGAACCATGCAACAATGACAGATATCAATAACACAACATAAAAAAATATTTTTGGTTGCACAGTATCTACCACAGTGGCTTTGGCTGCTAGATGCTGCTTAATGCAGATGATGACAATGAGAAAGTGAATTATCTGTATTAAGAGTATAGATGGATTTCACATTACTGATATTTCCTTTGCAGAGAGGCCCATTTTGCATAATCCCAGCATTTGTTATCATGCAGTTATCTCACAGATACTTTAAAAAAAATCAAAAGAACGAACTAAAAAGGCATGTGATTATTCCTGGCACTAGACACAGAATCCAATTTTCAAAGACAAAGTTTTATAGATTTCTAGCATCCCATTTATCAGAAACTTAGATCTCAGGCTGATGTCAACATAGCCTTTTATAAATCAAACTTCTTCCTTATAGTCTCATAATTTAATGGTAAAGAACATTTTCCTGGCAAACTACAGGGTGGCAGCCAGCATTCTTCTTTTCTCTGGCTCTAGGGAGTCATTCAGCTTCAAAGAAAAATCCCTCAACTCAACATTAGCGTCCTATGGAGATTTCAGTAATAGGCTGTCAACATTTTCGGTTTCCGCAATTACCCAAGAGATGACTTCTTAATGAATTAACCAGGCTGCTAATTTACTGGAATTGTCTCATTGTCCATATGTTTAGTACTTCTTGCAAATGAAGAAATTTTTCTATTTATTTTTTTTCCCTTTCCCTATCTGACAAGCGTTAATCAGATTGCATTTAGATTTAATTTTATTTAACTTTATTTGTGCCTCAGGAGATCTGGTTTTACTGAACTAATTTTTGATATAAAATTGCCTTTTTTGGAACATTTTCATTATTTTTGTGCAAAAACTCCAAGACATATTCCAGAAAAACAAAGCACAATATGTTCCCTTTATTACCATTTATATGACTCCTATAATACATCAAAATTAAGTCTTCATTCCACTCAGTTGTATTTGCATAACTATGTCACCACAGTATAAGGCAATATCTTTATACAAGAGCTTTAAGTGACCTTTAAACAGACCTCAACAGCTAAAATTAAAACCTGAGTCTCTTGCATCAAGACTATGAGGTTCTTGCATGAAGAGTAACGAGCTCATTCCCTTTCTCAGATAGCTGCCCCTTTTAAGACAAAAAAATCAACTACTTCAGCCACAACCTATTAGGTCCCATGCCAGTATCACCTGTGATGACCTATGTTATTCAGAAGATGAGAATGGAAAAGAATAACCTATTCTGACTGACATTTATATTGGGGAGCACTTTCAAAGTATATTTTAAAGCTCTGAGCAGATTCCTAAAACTAAGCAAATACTTAGTAAAAAAGGTGTGCTCAAATATTCAAGAATATTTGGGAAATATTTTGTTTTGTGAGCTGAAAACATCCTAGTTTCCAAAATTACTTTCAAAGTCATAAAATATTGATGTTATTCATAAACATACCTATTCAGTTTTATCCTAATGTACACTGAAAAAAGCACAACCTTAAAGTGACTAATAAAATTAAAATACCAAAATCCCAAATATTTTTCTTTGTTAAAGCTGCGAGTGACTGACTCCAGAACAGACCCATATTTAGGGCACAATACGGAACTCAGCTTTAGTTCTCGTCTGTCATATCTTGCTTGGGTTCCTTGAATCACTGGGCTAAAGAGGCACACAGGTTTTACCAAAATGCTTTTCTGGATTTAAGAAAATTTGTGTTTGAGGATTTCACCTCACCAAGTTCAAGCCACATTTAATCACCAAATGTTGCATATTAGACAGTGAATGACACACAGCTACAGAATTCCCCAGCTCACTTCTTTTGTACCTAATACCTGTGTGACACTGACCAAATGACTTTCCATTTGTTTACTCTAAATTTTTTCCTACTTTAGGCTACAAGAACAGTGGCTGTTATTTGTTGTGTATTCCTAGCCCACAAAACTCCACATCTTGTTTGCTGTTCATGTTTGCTATTCATGCTTGCTATTCTACAAGTTTTAGGTATTTGGGGTTTGTATCTACCACAATGAAATGCAAAAAACGATGAAAATAACTTGAATTCCAATAGTTGTAAATGGCATCCAAATTAATGTCTGTTTTAAATATTGTAATAAACATACATACACACTCAAGAAGCAAATCTGATGCACCAATACGTGTCATTCACCACATCTTGTTAAATAGGAGAATCTGAAAATGGTAAAAGAGTGATTCTAATGCAACAGAATTAAAATTCGTGCATATCTGCAAAGAACTTATGTGACACTTGTAAAATAATGGCAGATAATACAAAAAATGTAAGTGTCCTAGGTTTTGGGGAGATTCTGTACTACAGCTATTATAGTGTGTGATAGATGACAGTGCTATCTGACAGTTTCCCTCCAATCATAAAGTAGGTTTTACTCAGGCACTAGTGCTATAGTGCTGTCAGACTGTCAGCATCTCAAAATGTCACAAGATCAGACGATGATTTAAATTAAACATGCGATTTCTTCATTTAAGTAACTGCTTCTATCACTGGATCAGTCCAAACCCTCTTACATATATTAAGGAGATCAGCACGTAGTGCAATTATTTCTGCTTGAGAAGTAAAACTTTTCTAGTAGAAAAGTTTAAAAAAATCCAGAGAAGATGACAGCTTTTTACTACCTAGGACATAATTTTTTTTGTTTCTTGCCTTTACCCAAAGTTGCTTACTAGATGTACTCCATCTTGCAATTAATTTAAAAAAGAAGTGTAATCTATACTGGAACTGTGTTTTAATGTGGCTACACAAAATAATGGACTTGTATACAATTATTACTGTGAAAAGATTTTTTAAAACTAATTAAGAGATAAAAAATTAAAAAAAGGAATGGGAATCATGTTTTACTACTGTATGCTTCCATCATAAACACCAGTGGAGATTTTTGTTATAGCAATAATATTCCTAGTAAAGAAAATGAAAATATTGTTAGTAAAATGAAAAAAATGACAAATTAGATGAATAAAGAAAGGGTGGCAAAGATAATGGAACCATCCAACGATACAGAGAGATCTAAAAAACCTCTAACCTGGTGAAAAAATTGTCTTTAGATCTGTGTGTCCTCTATTTGAGTTGGTTTTAATACATGTATGTATATATACACTTAGAAACATGCATGTATGTGTATGTATGTTTTGTATGTATACACATAGAAAAACATCATGCAAGTTCAAGGTTCCTGAAAAGAGCTTATGGTGTTTTTGTAAGTTTTGATAAGTCTGCTATGTGCCTCCATTTGAAAACTCCATCATGCAGAGCTACCTAATGTACATTTCATATATTTTCTTACCATGACATCAGTGTCTCTTCAGCAAAAAAAAATTAAAAATATCACCTTGTCAAAATGACAGCTTGATTATACATAAACACATTTACTCTTTCACGACAGTGTCATATTGGCTGACACTGCCATTGAAATAATTGTTATTCTCAACAATCCGTTGTCAGCTTCAGCTATGAAAATCTCGAACTACTATTCCACTATTTATTCATAATAATAATACTGATTAAAAAAAAGCAAAACAAACATAAGATTTGTTAGTCAGTCAGTTATAAGGAAATAGTAGGTTGGCTGGCTAACAGGATTGTGAACTTGTTAATAAAAATGTTATTTTTCCTGTACTTGCACATGAGTTCTTAAAGTACAAGAAAAAAAACCTTATTATATAGTGACCAAACAAACAGGGCATACATGTGTCTTAACTTTGGATGATTTAGTGTCAGGGCATCTTCTACTTCCTGAAGGTTTGGCTACCTGGGATCTTGCGCTACACACCTTGTTGATACTGACCCGTGGACTACTTTCAGGCATAAACTCAGAGTTGCCTCATCACCAGAGACTTGTTTGGTGATCCCTGAATTCTTGGCTGCACCTGGTTACCCTCACCATGTCTGCTCTTTGCCTTGCTCAGGTACCATGGGACTTCATCCTTGTCAGTGAGGACACTGCCCACTTCCCCTTGCAGAGTTACACCAGCATGTGCTGCTCCCCAAAGGATTGTCCCTACAGAAAATCTGGTATGGAAAAGGGAGGTGAAACTGGTTGATCATTGTACTAGAAAAGGCAACATAACTAATCTGAGAATCTTTCTAATTGTCTTGCTTCAACCAATCTTCCTCTGAGAGAACACTGGGGTGCTCTTTGATCCACTTTGACATTCTTATGTTCTTCCTCTCCTGCAAATGATAGTATCAGTATAGCATTGGGGTTTGAGCTATAACATTTGGCATTTTTACATTTCTAGACCATGACGTATGAATGCACTAAAATCTCTGCTTAAGTAACATCTACTTTTTTAAACAGAAGTCAAAATCTCTGCTTTAAGTCGTCGGTTTCTGTCCCTCAAAAACCTTAGAATCTAGAAAGCACAGAAATATCCCTCAAGATCTCACACTGTCTAGATCAATGTCAATTTTTAAATTACTTTTTTAAATATATTTTTAACTTCTAGTTATTGCACTGGTATTATAGCAAAGTTCCAAAGTCAATTTAAACACAGCAATACTTTTTAAGAGCAATAAATTTAGGGATTCAACTACCTGGGAGAAATACTTCAAACTGTAGTTCAGAATGTAGTCTGAAATGGGGCAAGCCTTCCCCAAGATACCTCTGGATTGGGGGGACCTACACCAGAAGCAAACTTACACTTTGGGATTGTAAGGCCCCCATTTCATACTTCAGTTTACTTGCATTTTCTGAACATACCGTGACCATCAGACGGTAACACCTCCAAAACCTGTGAGGATGAGAATGCTGTGGTTAAGTGTAGGCTGGAGTCCATAAGATTAGGGTTCAAATGTGTCAAGTCAGCTAACTTTTCTATGCATGAATTTAATTTTTGGAAGTATTCTCTTGCATATTTAGACTGTAATGCTCTTTGAGATATGGCTTGTGTTTCATACCTTTGCATCCTGAACAATACAATGGCACAACAGTAATAAACGTGTCAGTTGTGCTTCAAATGAATGTAAAGACTGATTTCTGCATAGTCCAACTACAAACATAAAGTAAGTGCTAAGGCAGCAAGACAGATACATCTTTCTAATTGCTTTGCTTTTATTTTTTTAATAATGGAATAATTTAGAGACATCATATATTTGAAAGTAATATTCCTTTCGTATACTCTGAGAGTTTCCAAATACAAAAGTGTCAAACTACAACAGGGTCAGTCCAGGAAATATGACTTTTCTAGAATATTCAAAAAACCATTTTATTTACTTGTATCTGAAGTTTAAGAAAATTTGAAGAAAGCATATTTCATTTTTTATTAGAGTATAACAGCCAACATCGGAGCACTCTGTAGCTGTACTGCACAAAGACAAGCTCTGTCCAAAGCAGCCCATAACCAAAAATAAAAATAAAAATCACAGGAAACAAATTGTACCATTCCTTTTTTACAGATGAAGGACTGAGGCCCAAATACAGTAAGATCCTTAAAAACACAAAACTTTTATCAAAGACCTCAACTGAATACACAGCTCTCTGTTTCTCTGTTCAGGTCATTAGCCATACTATCTCTGTTCATTCTTGCATGTTTTTATCTTAGAGCCAGCTGTGGGGCTTTTATTTCTTTACTTTAAAACAAAACAAACAGAAACAGGCTATAAAAATATTGCTACTCCTCCAAAAAGATATTGAATTCAATTTTCTTAACAATATTAACTTGCAGAGAAACCGTCCTGTACATTATACCCTACTGTAATTCATAATTGCCAGTATAAATTTGTTTTCTATATCTTCATTGCAATAAAAACTTCACTGCCATTAAGAACATCATTTCCATATTACATACAAAATCATCAGTTCTAATCGTTGTCTAGCTGCCTGGGAAATAGAGGCTGTTAATATTCATACTGAATGATAAGATTTTTACATAGCCAAAACAATTTATTGTAATGAATGTTTCAATAGGTGTGTGATATTGGTTTTCAGTGGTATTAAATTATTCAGATTTGTTGTAGTCAATATGACCTTGATTTATTATATTGCATTATTACAATGTAATTTGTTTCCACATATTTGGCATACATCTTGATTGCTGATTGAGTTCTGCGGGTTGGCATGGTGCACGGCATTCAGCTCAGGTAGGAAATGCAAGTGTTAATGCAGTATTCTAGGCAGTGCAGATGCCAGTGAGCAGTGGATGAAGAATAAAGACCAAGTAGAACTTTGTTTGCAGGTCTTAGGACAGCAGAGAGGTATTTTTCTCTCTTCTACCTCGTCCCTTTTCCACAGTAGGAAAAGGGACCTGGGTTCAGGCCCAGGCACAACTTTTCTTCACTTGAGATTATGGCGACATACTGTAAAATACTTCATAGACATATAAAATAGGACAACAGCTGACCTTCAAGTGTCAGGTACTTGAAAGAAACCTCCCATCCTATCATTTCTTAGAAATCCGATAACATGACTTACTCTGAACTGAATCTAAATGAAATGATTTAGGGCTTGGATAATCAGACTCATCCCTGGTGATGTGTTTGAACTTTATCTTATAGCAGTGCCATGACACGTAATTATGGCGAAACTGTACTTCCCATTGATATGTTCTCTGCTGGTAAAAGAGCAGAATTGAATAGACTCAGACCAGCTTGCCCCAGGTAATTTATTAGGCCAGACATCATACTATTCTGCAAACTAATGCTATGCTGATCCTGTTACGTTTGCTGTAATAAACAGAATAATTGATAGTTACGTAAACAAAATATTATGCTTTTTGTACATTACAAGTTTTCTGAAACTTTACTAAAAATCAAACTTACATGCATGCAGTCATGTTTTAGAGTTACAAAAATCAAGTCAGACAGTTAAACTCACATACTTTTATTGAAGACAACAGAGCTATTCTGTTTCATCTGTACTAAGAACTTGATTCTTAAGATTATTTTGTCATGACCATATAAACACATTTTGCTCCATACCTTGTCTTCCATCAGTTTATCTTTTACTTAATAAGTAACACACCTTAGTTTGCTACTAACTATTCCTTGCACTGTAAACCCTCGTAATCACACAAAAGGGAATATATTCTGAAAACTAAACACCCCCTTGCCCCCCAAAATGCCACACACACAAAAAACCCCAGGTAGTGAATATATTGGTACTTTGGAACCAATTTGGAACCAATATTGGTACAAAGGAACATTATTCCTTTGCCATATTGTATAACTTAAAACTGAAGTCATTATTTCCTAGGGCTCCAGCTAAGTAGTTGTATTTATCTCTCCTTACCCTATATAGAGAAATTATCAAAAGCATAGGGCTTGTAACTGCAAGTCACAGAACTGGATAATATCTAACTACCATTTTTACAGAAAACCACATTAACTGTGATTTGTTACAAAAATGCTCCTTTCCTGATGCTTGATTGTGATTTTAAAAACAAAACCCACGTGTATGGAACATCTGAAGTTAGAACGAATGTGAGTATTTCAAAAATAGACTGCAGACTTTGTTTCCCTGAAGACAGGCTTACATTGGCATTTGTGTCTTCTAACAGTGTCATCACCTTTATTTGAAAGACTGCTGCTTTTTCCAAAGTACCTCCAGTTCCTCTGCATATTTTTATGAATGTCTTTTATTAGTTCGTAAATTCCATTTCCACTCTGGGTCTGCTTTTGGGACTTCGTTCATTATCTAATTTGCCTCAAATTCTGACCCTCGGGTTATTGGCAGGAAACCGATTGCCCTTTATCTCTTTTACCATTAATTGCATAGTTAGAACTGAAGGAATAAAAAGTCATCATGAAATGAAATTACACAAAGGTCAACTGTAATGATGGCTTTTATCTTCCCATTGTATTTGTTCCAAGTTAACGTTGATTAAACCAGAAGGTGATCTGAAGACACTAGCCAGAAACTTGCCAGAGTTTACAGGCACGGGTAATCTCATATTGTCCATGCTCTTGATGTTACAGACTTCAGCGATGTTGAGAGTAACAGTGGATATCCAAAGTGCTGTTGATTTTTATTTGTTGTTATTTTCAATCATTCTAATGATGGAACTTCTAATAAAAGTTATCAAAGATTAATCATTTTTCTATTATTGAAAAAAATCTGAGTAAACTACTCGAGAAGCAAAATCAATATCCCACAATACCAGCAATGAACATGACTAGCTGTTTGTTATAGCAAGCAGTTTACAAATAAAGAGGAAAAATTATAGCAAGCAGTTTACAAAGAAGAAAAATATATTTGTTAAAAACTAGTCTTAAAAGAAATGTGAGTATTTCAGAAGAAACTAAAAAGGCTTACATATGTAAGATTTGTAAATAGAAAATGATTTGTGAAAAGATTTGTAAATAGAAAATGGGAATAATGCTTAATGAATATCGCTTGCTATAGAATATCTAATAAGTTCTAAATTAATGTCATTTAAAGTTGTCATCTATCTGTTAACTGGTCAGTTTGGCAACTGAAAAAGTACCTAAAACTACTTTCCATCCTTTTCTGCTTAGGATGTGAATGTTCTTTACAAAAAAACACTTGCTGTTATAAGCACAACATATATGATAAATAAAACTTGCTGGAATCAGCTGAGATGTGTTGATTCTGGTCTACTCTGTAATGTGTGTCTGTAACACACTTATGGACAGAGAAATGCTACAAGAAAGAAAACTTAAATATGTTCATGCTACAGATAATAGACTTGCTGTTGCCATATTATGTTTTTAAAGCTGTCAGTTATGTCCTAAAACACCCAAATACAAAATAAAATTGTAGAATAACAAAAGAAAGTCGAAGTGCTCTGCTAGACACAACAGCATGCTTCTAAAATACTTTAAGGATAACTAAATTGCTATAGTCGTATTTTATTGTTAAACCTAAATGTGAACAGACTCCATAGAGCTAGGCAGGAAATTACTTTCTTGTCCTATGCAATTGAATTCCCCAGGGACCTCAGTATGAACACTGAATACACAGTATGACAATGTTTAGTCTTGACTTACGTTTTTGTCAGCATGGTAACTGTCGTGCAGGAATTTTGGGCTGAGGCAGCTGCAAGGACAGAACCACACCACTCACTGACAAAAATCTGTGATTATTTGCTAAGCAAGACCAGCATAGGAATCAGTATAGGTGGTAGCAATAAAGGCCCCCAGTCACTTGTAACCAGTACTATGAACTCAGGAGATGCAGGAAATCACTCCAGATGGTTGAGGGATCAGAGTCCTGGCTGGCAGCCTGGTTTTTACACATAGCAGTTCCACCTCGGGTGCAGCCTTCTGCACTGTGTTGGATGTTAATGGATACATTTTTTTCAAAGGGCTGTTATTTTCACTATTTATTGCTTTTAATGTTGGTGATTAGCAACAGCAATGGCCTTATTGATCATATCACCCCATGAAAATCTCTTTGACTTTCTTGGTATCTAGCGTGTCTCCAGTAGCTCCATCTCTCTTGCACTGTTGAGCCCAGAACGAGACACAGTACTCCAGGTGTGGTTCCACCAGTGCTGAGTAGAGGAGAAAGAACACCTCCCTCAGCCTGCTGGCAGCACTCCTCCTAATGCAGTCCAGGATAGTTAGCCTTTTTTCTGGAAGGGCCCATGCTGGCTCATTTTCAACTTGCCCACCGGGACCTCCACACTCCTCTCTGCAAAGGTGGTTTTCAGGTGGTCAGCACCCAGCGGGTACTGGTGGCAAGGGGTTATTTCCTCCCCCAGTGGAGAACTTTGCACTTCACCTCGTTGACCTGTGTAAGGTCCTTCCAACACATGCATAGATGTCCTCGTAGCATACCCCACAGCATCTAACACAATCTTGGGATCATGCCCTACAGACACTTTGTGCTGTAACACAGCCCTCATTATCTCAAGGACTTTGAAACTGACTTTGAACTGCAAACACACAATAAAAGCAACTGCCTCAGGATGGTCCAGATCCAAGGACACTAAAAAGTCAAGTGCTACACAGTGTTTACACAGCCTAGAAGAAACCAACAGTAACCAGTGAAGACATGACCCAGTCTTGTGCTACAAGGCTTGAGAGGTAGGAATTGGTCCCTGGGCTTTCATGCTTTCGGTTTTTAGAGGTAGCCCACATGCTCCTATATCTCAGACTTTTACAAAAGCCAAGAAAGTTAACATATTAAGAGTTCACTGTGAAAACTACACTTCAAGTAAACTCCAGGACTAGCTTAATCCACAGGTTCATTTACTGCGTACACTGTAGTCCCTGTAGCATACCCCTCCATGCAGAACAGCCACTTGCCTTCATTCAGAAGCAGATATCCCAACAGGAGGCATTAAGTCCCCTTGTCCAGAATTAAGTGTTGCTGTATCTCACTAGGTAACTTAAACCCAGATTGGATACTCTCACTGCAGTTGGTGGAAACGTAGGTCTTTAAATGTCACCTGAAAATGTAGATTTTATTATAGAAAATTATTTCCTATGAATCTGAAGCATGGAAGCCCAGATTCTCAAACATACTTGAACATCTCACTGCCAACATTTGAGGCGCTTGGTAAGGGAGCAGAATTACATAGCACACAGGTGCAACTTTGATATACTAAGATTAACCGGTTCCACATCACTTTTGCTTCTTTATTGGTGAAAGATTTTATATTTTTTTTAATTTATTATGTGTCTCTGAATGCGTGTAGTTTTGTATCTTGTCATCTTACTCATTTTTTACAAATACAAAGAGTTTTCTTGAAGAAATTTTATTGGAACCCCACCGATTATTTTAAAACTCCAGTTAAGCAGACAAACTCCAAGGCTTTCCCCACCCCAACTGCTTCCAAGAAAAAGCTCAACTTCTATACTGCTCATAATTTAAGTCTTTGAGCCAAAGCAGCATACTGGTTAGATAGTTTTTCATCCCACCATGAGCAATTACAGCTTTTCTCACATGGCTATTAGTGTATGCAAGGCTCTTGCTGAGATCTAACCATTACCTTGTAATTCCTTTATTTTTGTTTTTATGCATCTGGGATTCATGCCAATACCCTGTTCCTTCTGTGCTGACACCTTAAGGGGTTTTGCTGCTTCTTGTTGTCCAAGCTTTATGTAATCATTGTATTCTAGCACATCGTTCTTTTTATGATTTTTCTAAGAATTCATCCTTTTGCATTTATCTCCATTGAATTCTGATTTCTGTACAATAACCCAGAACACCAGCTTCTATCTTCAATTGCTGCAGAAAAATACACACTGTATCTCAAAACAAAAGAGAAGGAAGTACCTTGCACTTGTAAACCATCCCTATCCCAAGCCAGGGCCACTTGTGAGTCACGGCAAGAAAAAAGATTATCTAAAGTATGGCAGCTGTCCCCAGGAGCCAGTATGATTACACTTGCCTATGTTGCTCAAGCTAGAAAAAGACAAGCTTGATATAGAACATCATAGTGATATCACTATGATGATCACTAGGTATCATAGACCCTGGCAAGAACTGGATGACCTTGGCAGCTGGACTAAAGGTAGTGACTGCAATTCAATAGTGCAAAACAAGGTCATGTGCAGCAAAACAACATAACAACAAAATTAATAACAACCACTGATTAAAAAAAAACCTGTTGTGACACAAGCTTCAGCAATAATCCAGGAATTTTGTAATCTGAAAGAACAAAGGATAAAGATGTCTTTGAGTGATCGGGTCATCATGTGAAGATTATGAACCATTATTGAGGTGTAACTTTAAAAAAGGCAAATATAAACAAGATAGTGAAGTGCTAAGGGTTTTAGACCAGATAAGGACGATCGTTTACCTGAAATAGGTTTTGGGTTCTTTTTCAGCTTAGTTCTTGAAGAAACTAGAATAAGCTAAAAAGATAACTTTTAGACTGGAGAGTCTTACAAAGGAGGAAGTTGACTTGTTTTGCCTACCAGAGTAAAAGTAGTATTGATCGGTATCTTTTAATTTGAACATGGACTGCAAAGTTAACATTTGTCTGTGTGGACTTCAAAATGACCCTGTGTGGGTGTCAGGAAAGACGTTAAGTCACAAAATGCAAGCTTCAAATATATTGGAAATAACAAAAGTCATAATGTGGTAGGTTTTCACGATAATTGTCATTTAAGTGCAGTGAAGAATTTACCCTTCTATTTTTTTTACACTATTGAGGCTAGTGATTCTGCAGAGCCTTTTTTTTTTTTTT
>VYZM01015406.1:132251-180816 GCA_013398915.1 Dromas ardeola
TTTTTTTTTTTTTTTTCTGATGGGGAATGGCATTTCTAATGATTTCTAATGTCATTTCTGCATTCTGCTGTTACCTTACATGTAAAATTAGGCATAGATTCACCTTAAAAACTCCAGCCAATAGTGACAAAGCTTGCTAGTAACTTGCTTCATCTAAAAAGGGTTTGCTTCCTACCTTCCAAAGCACCAATGCTAATGGATCTGGGCATGCATGTGACTGTCAATTTTTAGGAGGTGTTCATTTCAGTGGAAGACTTTAAAGAAATCAACAGTCTGTTCCACCCCCGGTATATCCTCTTACAACTCTTTGTAACATGAAAAGCATTTTTTCTACATTCCTGAAGCTTTTCCACACATAGAAGTTCTTGGCCTTCCTCACAAAATCAAAATAATGCTGGAAGTAATATTATACTGAAGAAAATATTATACTGAAGAATGTGAAAAGCAGACTGTCTTAGGATAAGACAAGGATTAAGTTGGGGAGGCATGAAATGTATTTTTTTTTTTGCATCTCTGAGAAGCAGCAAAGTTTCTTTGCTTATTTGTTCTGCTCTTCCCTCTTTCTGAATTGCCAGGTTTCATGGACCTACTCTGGAAGAAGTAATTTACACCACTAGGCTTACTCATAAGACTTCCTGATTGCCTAATTTTCAGAGTTACAAATAACTACCTATATCAAGCTGGCAGTATCATTCTGGATTCTAGCCTGTTAAAACTAATTGCTTCAGGCAAGTCATACCCTTAAATGTAAGCATTAGAGCAGGAAGTATCACGAAACTTTTTGTTAATTTATTCTTTGTTCTTCTGTTACTAGGTCAGGTTTTCCTCTTGCTCTCTATTCCATATTAAACCAACTTCAAATCTGTCCTGCACACATAAAGGACCAGAAGATGCAAGAATATCTCTACAAAGCATTTCTGATTTCCCCTTGAAGGCCACTTAAATTCCGAACTCAAATCAAATAGCTGTAAGACGCTCTGTAAGTGTTCTATACATCCTGCAGTTTCATCCCAGAAGGTGATGTGTATTGGATTTTGTCAAGCAGACCCCAAAATACTCATTACTTCTTTCTGTATATATGAAAGGGAAAGAGAGAGAACCAGGAAGACATGCATCTCCAATCCTGAAGATACCACCAGATAAAACAGCAAGCAAAAGCATTTGGTTCATATCTACATGGACACCCACCCAGGAAGCACCAGCAGCCAGGATCAGGGACCATCAGCCCCACAAAAGCAAGCCAAGACAAACCCCACATGAGAAAGCCAGTACTGCTCTTTCAAGCTTGCATGTTAAAACGGGAGGATTTGCTTCTTAAACCTCCGAGGCAATCAGCTTATCTTTACAGAGAAAAGATTTATCTTCAGTAATGTTTTTGGTTCTGTAAGTTCTCCTAATGGAAATCAATTTATTTAAAAAAAACAAAACAAAACAAATCAAAACAGCAAACATCCAGGTTCAGTAACCTCTCACAACAGCAAAACCCAAATTTGACAGCAGACTAGAAACAAGTCCATTCTTCACTTCTGCCAATGCTTCACTGATACGTTACATAAAATAACAGCGCAAATAAAGAGGCAGGGGGCTGGTCACTATTTGCCATGCATAAATGGCATTAAAGTACAAACTTTTGTATCAGATTATATGAACTAGGTATTCCTTTTTAAATTCAATTGAAAATTCCAGTCTGAAATAGACCCGGAATCCTCAAATGAATTCTAATAACAATCTGTTAATATTTACTCAATAAACTGTCTTCCAATTTAAAGTTTAGCACTTGGTATAGAATAGACTCCTCTAACACTACAAAGGAGCTCAAAACAAGAGAATGAAGCAGAGACAGACCTCACTTGAAAGCGGAATAATTAATATTTTTAAATTATTCCACTTACACTTCATTATGGATGATCCTAATAGTGTGCATATTACGTTTTGCAGAAAGGCTAACAGCAGGATACCTATAGGCAGCCATTGGTATTTTCAAGATTCACCCCCCCTCCCCCCATCATGCTAGCAGAATAATTCTATTGTAGTTAAGCAAAGAAAATTTAGCTTTCAATCCATGTTAAACAGTTGATATAAAGGTGATCATTATCTTCTTCACCCCCCAACACCTACCATCTTTTTTCCAAAACTCAACAGTTTTAAAAAGAAAAAAAAATAAAAAAGAAAAAGAAAGGAAAATGCTCTTAACACTAAAAATGTTCTCTGCCTACTGCTGTTACCAGCCACACTGAACATTTGATCTCAGCGTAAATAACAGATGATAGGTAGTTCTGCCCTTGAAACGCAGATCAAATAATGTTGTAAATGCATGCAGTATTCTTCCTTTTCAAGCATGCCAGTGAACTCAGCAGAGATCTTTAAAGGCACATTCTTTGTTACTATGACTGCAGCAGTCTCTCTAGAGGTTTCAAATTTATTTTTCCATTTTCTTCCAGCAAGAGATGGAGGTGTCAGTTAAGTAGCAGTGCATGATACTAACCATAACTTTGTGAGCAGGCAATTAAGTGGCAGCAGGCTTCTAAGTGAACTAGTAATTATACCCTTTTGGACATAAAAGGAAGGCAAACTATTTACAACTTACATTAAGCTTACTGAATTTTGGTCTGAAGGGCTTTTCACTGCTTTTTATGTGTCTCCCCCCCATTTTTTTTCTGTGTGCTGTAGAATCCTCTTGAATATGTAGGACATTGTATTCCCACCTAATGGAAGTAGACCTGAAAAAATGACTTGGATGAAATTTGTATAAAGAAAGACTGCCCAGGCCAGCCACATCTTAGTTGTTGGGACCAGGCAAAAGTGTTATGAATTGAATATGAATTGGATTTTTCTGACATAAAGTTGGCATAATAGTATTTTCAAATGCACCGTATCTTATTTATTCATACTTTTACATGTAGGGCTTTCTCTGTGAGAGCGTGGTTCTAGCATGACAACTGCTCCGAGTTAACCGTATGTGGCACAAAAGATAACCACAGATCCACTATGCTGCAACAGGGACTGTACTGTAGTGCAGTGGTGTTTAAGCTGTTACAAGTGCAATTTTTTTTCCTCAGGGTCTATGAGTAACTCCGAGGGTTCTGGTTTTTTTTAAAACAAAACAAAAAACCTCCTACTGAAATACATACAACTGAATTCAACAAGGCACTGTATGGTCTCAGTGAATGCACATTATTCAAAGCAACTGCTGTGCTGTTTGGAAAAAAAAAGAAAAGGAAAAAGTACTCATGTTAACTTGTTTTTCCACATTAAAAGTAGCATTTGAAAGCTGATTCAAAGCCTTTACAACTCAGTGAGACAGTTCCTTTTGAGTTCAGTGGACCTCAGATGAGGCCTCTGGGGAAAGAAATGGAAGACAGATAAGAAAGAATAGTTTTGATTAAAAATGAAATCTTCAAGAGCAAATTAAGACAAAAAGATTTGTGCATTTACATCTATTTTGGCACTGGTTCATATGAACTATAGTAAACTGTACTGTCAGAAATGAAATTAATAATGATAAGAGATTTCAAAATATAATGGTTTAAAAGAACCTAGTTAAGAAATATCATTAAGGCACCTCCTGTGATGAACACGTGCCAGAGACTCTACGCAGTGCACTTCTGAACACCTCAGTTTGGAAACTTGTTTTTGTGCTAATTAACAAACTGTGGTCTGGGGTAGCAGGTGTAAAATTGCTACCTGTTGAGATTTTCGGCTATGTTTTCTTAAACAAATAACGTACAACTTCACAGAGAATGAAAATAAATTCAGTTTATGAAGCACCAGTCTCTCTAGTGATGTTGAGAGAAGGGATATAGGAAGGCCACATAAGCATGGAGATTAGTTTTATTTCACCATTTTCTTTTTGCTGCAAAGACTAAGTATGTCAAAAGGTGAGACAAAGTAGACATATGTAGCAATGCCAAAACTATTAGCTGTGAAGTGCTGCCCTAATCTTTGATTCCTTCTTGAGCACATGAACTTTTATAAGACTAAGTAAAAACTGCATGTTTAGATTCCAAGGCATTTAATTTCTTAAGGTTATAATTAATAACCAAGCACAAAATATACCAAGTTCAAAGGAACTGTGCTGCAGGAAGCAAGTATTGCTGGAGAAAGAGGAGACAGAGTGTGAAGGTATATCAGTTAGAGCCTGTGTCCTTTTGCAGCCATAAGCACATGCAAGCTTACCTTAACAGTAAATACTTAAGACATTTTTTTCTTCTAGTATTTGCTTTATTTAGATTTTGCAAGGGTTTGAGGAGAAAAGACTAGGTGAGTTTGTTTTACATTAAAGGCACTGAAACATATGACCAAGTATGATAGAAATGTTTTTGCTTCCTACATTACAGTGCCTATTTTCTCAGAAGGTGTGAATACAAATAATTTAAGCTAGACAGGTATTGCATGGGTTCTTGGTACCATCTATAAAACCAACACTAACAACTTTTAATTGCCTGTTTTCTCATAAGAATCCATTTCACATACTGAGCAGATGGGAAGCAAGGGGATTAGGGTTGAATTTCCACCCTGAGAGCCCACAGGGCTCTTTCGTGATGCTGAGGTGGTCATTTAAGAGCATGCATTCAAAATTACCTAGGAGATTACAAATTAAATTATATGCTACAATAATCTATCTGTAGAAAGTTTCTTCCACTTTTCTAGATCACAATAATGACTGTATAAGTTCTCTAGCATTTCTGAGCCTTCTGTACACTACAACAAAGTTTTGGAGACTCTGTAAAAACATACCTCTCAAGGAACATCAGAAGCAGGGCAGCTCCATGAAGGAGAACGAGCAGGAGCCACGGGTGACTGCAGTACAGGCTGTGCCCTCATCAGCTGGCACCATCCCACAGAGCCTGAGCATGGCAGGACATCCCAGACACAGTGAGCGGAAGGACCAAGGCTGTCCAGGGAGCCCAGCCAGAAGCAGTAGGAGGCAGGGCTAGAGACAAGGCTACAGTGTAGGCCTGCAATCCATACGGGAAACAGAGACAGGTTATGACTATGACACAGACCAGGGAAGGACCAAGGCCCCAGACCTGAGCTCAAATATTTGCCCTAGGTGACGAGCAGGGTGTATGGAAAGGGGAGAAGGTGACACTGGTCGGGGCATTTAAGGCCTACTGCTGCCCTCAGTGCCATGACAATACCCTTTAAAAGTCCATGTGAATGTGTTTCAGAAGTGAAATGAGTTTAACAGTTGCAATCTAGTCCAATTTGCTCTTTATCAACATAAAAGAAAGCTGGCCCAATTGTCAGGCTGCCCAGGAGACAGCCAGTAATGAGATGACAAGAGCTTGGCTGGACTGAAGTGAGCTCTGTTGGCTGAGCTGTATGGAAAGGCTTGTAAAGCACCTGCTCCCATCATGCTTGGCTCTAGCTGCCAGACCCAGCTTCCCAAAATTTTTACACACAATAGTTTATCTCCTGAAAGGAATAAAACAATCACATAAAATATGTCCAAGGTAGTGTGTTTGTTTTAAATATTTAAAGCAGCAGAAGGAACCCATAGGAAAATCAAGAAAATTAAACACTGCCAACATCCTGCTAAGATGCCAACTAGCTATCACAGCTAAGATACTAATATGACATTATAACAAAATAACAAAAACAGTAACAGAAAAATATAATCAAAAGACCTAAATTCTCCTGCAGTTTAGCAAATTTTAGAGAAGCTGTGGAGAAGACTTAACAAAGAATTCTTTGAATTAATGGCTTTTCATACCCTCTCTGGATCCATGGACAGTATATTCTGCTCCCCAAAAAGAGAGTCAAAAAATATTAACTGACTTAAAAATGAAAACATGCTCTAGACTTGTATGGGTGACTTCAATTCAACTTTCATTGCCTGCTTAAAATCTTGACTTTCTGTTTATGAGCCTCTGATTTACCTCACTACCTGTCTCCTTTACTCTATTATTCGTCACTCAGACCAGCTGCACAGAGCCTGTACTCTTTCCCTATCTCCTCTGCCACTTCATTTATATTCTGTTTTTCTTCATTATCTTCATATGTTCAATTTTCAATTTTTTTTCAACGTTCCTCTACCCTCTCAGGATCCTAGTACAAATCATCAATGCCCAAATATTCCAATGAATCTCCCTCTTTTCATTGCAAATGGGAGGGATTAAAAGATGCCTTAGACAGCAAAATGCAAAAGTATACATGTATTTAGGCTGACTATACTGAAATGGCAACTTTGCTGTGTGGATATGTTCAAAAGGTTTGCTGGATTTTAAGAAATAACTTCCATCTGACTGCATACAAGAGCATTTTGATAAGACTGTGCTGTCAGAGGATTTATTACTTTGAAAATATTTAGGTGTAGTAGGCTTGGTACACGTAAATAAGGATGAAGACATATCAATGCATACATGTCACCTTTATTGCTACATGTTAATCCAAGAAGATGTTGGGTAAGCCATGCTTATATCTGTATTACTTACTACTTTCTTAAGCCTCGGTGAACACACTGTGGAGAAAAAATATATGGAAAACACATTATGTGTCTCCAATTCTAGCTCTATCAGTATTCAATAGAGATCTTGGGCAGCCAAAGTATTATGGTTTATGAAAAAATCAAATTATTTTTCAATGTGGAAGGCAGAAGCAAATGGAATTGTAAAACATTTTTTGCTGCAATAATAGCTCTAATTATTTGTCCCCATTAAAACTTATCACTGACAAACTTAAGAGCAGTTTTTATAAGCTATTAATATTATACTGTCTGTCCTCTCCAATACACACAATGAATTGTCGCTAGCTCAGCTTTTGGGTACACGACAGAGAAGATATGCTTAGCAGAGTAATATTACCATTAATTACTGTAATTAATGCAAATTATGCAAAACCAGTAAAACTCAATTACCAAAGAAATAATAACCTTTGAACTGAAAACGCAACAGTAAATGCAGAAGTTCAACTTGGAATGGCTTAATTGTGACAGAAAGAATGCTGAACAGAGTGTTTCAATTTCGGTTCTACATGCTAAGGCTGTTTATAAAAATCTGCGTAAATATATAGAAGGCTAATATATGGAACATAATACAAGAAATGGTATTACATGAAATCATTCATATACGCAAAATATCTGTTAAACCATTTGTTTTATAGGATTTGTTACTGTTCATTAAACCAGCTGTTTTAAAAAGCGGTGCACCATGGGTTTCTCACAGAGGATAACAGGCTAGCTGGATCTCCGTTTTGATGGGCAAACTATATTTTCCCCTGTTTTAAATCAATAAAGTAGGCAATTCTTACAAAATTACTAGAGTTTCATAAAGCCATAGCTCTATACACAACATGCCCAACATGTCAGTGTCTTGAGGTTTTTTGATCTAGAAACATGCTTGCAATCCTAACCTAAATTCAGTTAGTTAAATTAGTCTCTAAATTAGTCTCAGTTAAGGGGTGAGGAGTTTGTTGGTTTTAGTACTTCTATTATTTGTAACACAAATACTATAATAAAAATGGAAGAATTTAAATGGTCTGTAAAATTATGAACCAATTCACAGAGTTCATGAAAATCACCTTGTCCTACTGAAATAAAACAATTCTGGAATTTATGTCAAATAATTAGAATTTCACCAACTGATGTATTCAGATCCAAGATGAGGAGTTTTTTAGCTTCACAGCTTTCCGTTTCAAAGCTTCCCCTACATCGTAGTCCTTATTCCTGTAAACTCATTATTTGTGCAAGATTTAATTAGTAAACCAACCGCTTTAGGACATTTGAATAGTCAGGTCTTGAAGACGAAACATATTTTTACTTCTGAACTATCAGCTATGAAATAACCAGCTTAGGAGAAAGGTATTCTTAATTTCAAGCAGTGCATGATCTTGAGTGTGCAGGTTTGTGCAAATGTTATATAGCTAAAGTAACTGTGGAAGTTCTCATGCATCTCTTTTATGAAACCTCCAGAGCTCTCCAATTCAATTATGTTGTTCAGCAATCTGTCTCAAATATGAATTATGTGTGGTATTAAAAAAGGAAGTAATTCACATATTTCATTTTACTTTGCTCTACTAAGATAGCTTTCTTTGAAATAAAGAATAGCAGGAGTGTTTCATACTAAACTTTGTAGATTTACATTTTAAAATTAAGACTTGCCATGGTGTCAGATATCTTGTATGATTATATCGTGTCAAATGTGTGAAATCAAAGTAATTTCTTTAGAGAGGGTACCATTTAAATTCACCTTGCAATCTAGTTATATGCCATGTAATATACGTGCTTTTCCCTGCAAATCAGGAGATAATGGTTCATGTCAATTAAAAATACAGCTGCTGTTTATTTGAAGAGCAAAACCGCAAAGCTTTAACTGGTTTTTTTAATATATGTATTAAATGGTGATCAGACACATAGGTATATTTATAAATAGGAGTTACAGGTAAAAAAAATAATTAACTATTAGATATGTACCCATTAAGAAAAAAGTTCCTTACCAGATCTAAGTGAAACAGGGACAATGTTGTTGACTGTAGGCCAGACCTGGAGATAGGGTTTGTCAGTAGCTGCCTGTAAGAAAATCCATCAATTTTATAATTTATTTTCATATATTAACAAAAAAAATGGGAAAAGTTAAAGGCTTGATTCTGTGACTTCTCTGAAAGTTGTATTGCCCCTTCTTGGCCTTTTTTTCCCTTATACTGACTTCAAAAGACCTTATATCAAGCTGTGTACGTACAGTTTCATAACACTTTGAAATCAATTGGATCATTCACATTCACAACATTAAATCTAAGCATGTCTATAAGTGTTTTCAAGATCATTGCCCAAGCCTCATGTTAAACACTTCATGCAGTACTTTTTTATTCTAACTCCCTCTCTCAGTATGATCACAATGCAAAATTGCTTTGGTTTGAACAGAAGCTCAAAAATACTCATTTTATAACATGCAGATTTTTGTAAACATTTTTATACCATTGTGTATTCATCGCATCAGCCTGTTAAAAAGATTTTTTTTAAGGATATTTTTTGGTTGGTTGGTTGGTTGGGGTTCTTTCCTTCATTAAGAGAAGCTTAAAAGCCATGAAAAGAAAACTTAGAATTGTCTCATTTGAGAAAAAGAAGTGGAAAGGCAGCCTTGGAACACTGAGCCCAGACGTTGCCAGTGTAGTAAGCGAAAGTGAAACCAGAGTAAATGCCAAATGAACAGGTGGAAAAAAGCTCAAATAAGGTGTTTGTTGGTCTGTAATGACAGGTATTACTCCTTATACCTAACTTGCAAAATTGCTTCCGTGTATCTTTACTCTTTGTAGGATTCAATTTTCTTCTTTCACTTTATTGCATGTTTGAGTTTTGCCTTTCTAGGACTATAAAGAAGTTTCTGTATCTTGAGCTATAATCACACAACAACTATAGGGCAAGCAGTGACACTCATGCTAGCATTCATTTAGCTAGCATGAGTAATAACAAAATCAACCAGATACGTCCCATATAACCTAGGCAAAACCGAGCATCCCAAGCCTGAAGCTTGATCAGTAACACCTTTACTACTGCTATTAACCACACTACCTACCTCCTACTCATGCCAATGCGTACCGCAATTGCATTCTTTAGCTGAGCTTTGTGGCTGATGAAAATGAAAACATGCATAACTAGGTTCACCCACTCTTGTATGTGCCCACATGAGAAAAATAATGAATTAAACTCCCAAAATCGTGAGGTCATCTTAGAAATCACTAAATACATACATAGTTTATAAAATGATGTGTTCCTAAGAATTTAAAAGTTTAAAGGATGGCTTTAAAAATGCATTACTGAAAGTATTTGTATACTAATAGTACTACTCTTTTACTCAATTTATGCCAATGCATAGTATGAGCAGTTCTTGGAACAACGTATGATCATTATGGCAGGAACAGGCTTTTGGAACAGAAAAATCAGGCAGGAAAACTGTTTCAAAAAAGGACATCTATGGCCCTGTTACCCACTTTGATTATGCCTTCTCCCAGTGGCAATGCACACCAGCTGTTCAAGAAAGGTGATGTCCAAGCAGCTGATCTCATTTGCCTCATGCATAGCTGGCCCTGCTGCTGTAACTGCCACCAAGGACGGACTTAGGATGTGAGGAACAGTGACGGCTAATAGGGCACTTACAATATAACCCTCTTACAGTGTAACCCTCTTATAATATCTGTTAATATCATAATATCTTTAAAACTCCTCTTTACATATTCTTATATCTTTCGGGCCCTGTCACAAATCCAGATCAGGTAAATAATGAATAAATAACTGAAAGTAAAGGCCACCCAATAGCACCTTCCTCCTGATGCGGAGCTCCACTCCTGAGAAGACTTACGTCCACACCACAAAAAAACCATTGTTTTCCTTGAAATTAATCGCTGGTAATTTCAGCAGAAATAGCATGGCTGAATAGGTGCAAAAGACTACACTGCCTCCCCCTCAAATATGGTGCTTGCAGGTTTAGAACCCTGGTCCAACAAAACAACATTCAGATGGCTTAGGTTAATTTAAAAAGCACTTCAGTGTTTTGAAAATGACTGAGTTATTCTGCAATAAAGACTGAATGGAAGTCAAATGGGCAGAAATGAGCCACGTTTATAGCTGGGGGAAAATATAATCTGTTGTCAGTTTCAGCAATCCCTGTTTCATCATTTCAGACAATTAAAGAAAGTCCTTTCCATGAATTTCAACATAACCATAGAATTTAAGTCTTATCTGTTTCATGCTATAACTGTCAATTTAAAACTCTATCAATTTTTTGCAGATGTGGTTTTAATCTGTGAATAAAAAGTTCTATCTTGCTTCTCTTCTCTGATCCAGCTGAAAATATGACCTTAACAAAAAGCCAATTAAAAAAAAAAAAACAACCAACCAATGAAAACCCCCAAAACCTAAACCCACAAACAAAACAAAAAAAACCCCCATATTTTATTTAGTGTTTTGAGCCTTGGACATTCATTGTTCCTTGCTGCTGTTGGAAAATATTTATTCCTTCTTTCTCCTTCCCTGGAAAAAATAAAAAGCTTTTCAAGTATAATTGAGTTTTCCATTCTGCCTGTTGAGGAAACATAGGAAGGAAACTAAGATTTCTGCTGATTCTTTCAAGAGACAAAAAAATTATAATGGATTTTGGGTTTGTTTGTTTGGTGAAGACTGCAGAAAAGTCAAAGGTGAAACTGGACTTTAGCTGAAACCACTGGAAGCGCCGCAATTCACTTCAGTAAGCCAAGATTCACCTAAAATGTTTCCAAAATTCACCTTACCCTACTATGTTGGAAATCCTACAAACTACTTTCCCTATGCAGTGTTCATACAATTTAAACATTTGGCATTATCTTTGATGTCAGCAGAGCCAGAAAAAAAAAAGTCCTGAGAAACAATTCACTCCAGAGCAACTGGATTATTAAAGAAATAAACAAAAATGTTACTCTCCAAAAGATGTATCCCCAGTTCTACAAACCCAAATTGATCCTTGAGCAATTTTATGCATGCATGTCCATTACAAGTTCCTGGGCTATTCCTTGTATTTCTTCTTTCCTTATCATCTCTTTTTCCCAGTTTTATCATCATTAACTCTTCAAGGTTGTGGTAAGATTGACTGTATGGGTTGCTTCGTATGTTGGAAGTCACATGAAAATTTCTTTTTATATGCCTAATCTTGTTAAGCGTGATGAATCTAAAATCAGTTTGGCAAGAGATGTTTGCCCTGATCCTGAGAAAGCGGACTTGAATTGATCTGAACTCTTTGGAACATTGAGAAAAATTAGAGGAATGGTATGTTTTGGGATTTGTTTTTTTCCCCTCGAAACTTGTGACTTTATCTAAGTGACAGAGAGAAAGTAGCAACATACATGTTACACTTGAAAATCCTACAGAAAATCTTTTACTACCTTTATTTTGTATTTTATCTCAGAGAACTTTCATTTTTACAACTAAATTTGCTTCGCAAGTAATGTGCCCTGTCAATTATATGGTTCACCATATGGTGAATTATACCTGTATCCTGGCAATACCCAATGCTCACTGCCTTGATTTACACCTGGCAGGCCCAAAACCTGCAGAAGTTTCTGTACACATAGCTCCCTGTGTTATGAAGCTTATGGCTTTTGCAGGATCAAAAATGGAGTAACTTTGCTTTCATCATTTAATATTACCATTTTGGTTGACACTTTTACTGTAGACTTCCACATGTTCTTCCCTGATGCCACTCTGAATTATCAGCAATCACTCTGTCAGTTTACATTGTCGTGGTATGTTTCAAAAGATGCCACTATTTAATGCAAATCAAGCTATTTTCCTTAACATCTGAGTTTCCATTTCTAGTAGTGATAGCTGCCAGCATTTCTTTAATAAAAGATCAGCGCTTTGGGAAGGAAGAAAATTTCCTACTTAAGCAATCTCCGACTAGTTAATTCCAGAGACAAAATCCCTCTGCGAAAACTGAGAATTTTGTAGTGACCTGTACGTTGCTTTCAAACCTTTGTTTTATTGACAATAAATAAAAACAAGACACAAATGCTTAGGCGGTACCCTGAAGGAACAACGCTGCTCTATCCTTCTTTGGGAAGAGCAATTCCAAAACCCTGGAAAGCTGCTACCAGTCAGGAATGAACGCTCTGAAGCAATAGTACTGCTCCAGTTTTCCTCAGCTCTTAAACGCTCCTTGATGCGTTTGTGAAGTTAAAGAGAGAGGGTAGGACTGGTCTGGAGAATGAAAATGAAAGTATTCTGTAGAATTTGGGGCTCTGATTCTATAAATTTCTGAAGCACTGTTAGATTCGAGAGACCCATGGTCTGAACCATTTAATTCTGTTTTCTTAATATTACACAGATTGTACAGGGATTCTGTCTCTGTCAGACACCTTCATTCTTATTTCTAATAAACTACGAAAACATTTCTATTTGGCCATTCTTTGGCCGAATCATCTTTACATAAGTGGATGAGCTTGTTCTTATTTTAACTTTAATTTTCCCTTCAATTGCCATTCTTTGGCAGCGCAGACAAAACACTGAATTAGCTAGCCATTAGCAACATGGACATGCTGTTTGGGACTAGGCCAGAGCTCTAAATATTTAACTTCTGCCACTGTCTACATTTATTACCTTAACAAAATGTTATTCCCTTGTCTCTGCTCCCATAACTTGGTGTGAATTAGAGAGTGAACTTGGTACCCTCTGCAACCCATTATAGATAAAACTACCTGTTGTCAATGACTGAGAGACTGAAAACAGTGACAAACACCCTTACTAATATGAACATTTATTTGCACGCTTCACCAATTTAACTGCAGGCACACTTTGATTAATGTGGAACAATAAAAAATATGTTAAGTAGCTTCATTCAAGGAAATGAATATGGGTCATGAAACTACACATAATACCAATCATTTTTTTAAATGGCTTGCTTACAACCTTTTATGATTAGAGTAGCCTGTATACCAGATTTTAACCCTATGTCCTTCATTTGATATTCCTAAAAGCAAGCTTTGGTATATTTTAATTTCCTAACATATGTACAAGTATTATGGCTACCTGTTTAGAGCTAAGCCTTTGATCTACCTTCTAAAATAGAAATGATATTCATCAGAACCAGACCTGCTGAACTGGTAACAGAAATCCCCAGTATTTTCCAAGCATTTTATTTTCATTTTACTGAAATGAAGTCCAGTTTGTAATGATCTAGTGTGAATATAGATTTACTCCAGCCAATCTAGTAAAAATGAAGCTCAATTTGGGAGAGGCAAGCAAAACATCAAAGTAGAATAGCAACACTCTTCTGTTCCTGGTAAAGGAGCTAGACTTTTAAGGTTCATAAAATTTGGGAAAATTTGCTACTTTGCAGGACTTATGTCCTGGGAACACTCAGCTGTAAATGCAATAAGGTTTTTTCATTTTTCACCTACTGTGGATATGATTCTCTCTCTGCATGTATCATGTACACATTTAAGTTGGAGTGTATTATTAGTATTACTACTATGTCTCAAAAATGCATCAATAGATGGAATGAAACACAAACACTTCTCAGTCTGTTCACTTCTACACTGAGAAAGTGGGGGTAAAAATGCAATGGGGATGATATACTATTGGAGGCCAATTAAAAATGGGTGGAAGTGAGAGTAAATTCCAATGGAACATCAGGTTCAATCTTTAATCCATTTTGCAACCTTTAATGTAAAGAACAAATGTTTAACTGCCACGCTGCTGTGCTGTTATTTACCTGTCCTCAGTCTTCAAACTATGCTTCTGATAAAAACAATGCTATCATTAGAGGCCTGGCAGCTATGTTGCTTCCCAATATCTCTTTTCTTCCATTGCCTCTTCATACAGACTGCATAGTAATATTAACCTCTTCGACTGAGGCAGTGTTCATAAAAGCAGGATTAAAAAAAAACAGAAACCAAAAATGTTTCAGAGTAAAGCCATACTAAAACAAGTAAAAAACCTGTTACTGCCAAATTTGTCTGCAGGTAATTGCTCTCCCTGAAGACTCAGTACGTATTCCTCACAAAATTAAATTTAATTAAAAGTAGCTGTATCTTTTAGACAAGTATTTTGCTAATGTGAAGAAATGCGTAACTATTAGTGTCTGGGCAACTAATTTTCTGTTAGTTGAAACCAGTTGAAAATACTATGTTTCTATGCATAAAGTATCACGAGTTGAGCCTTATTATTTTTGTATTTTGTCGTCCTTGATGTTTTATACCAAAATAGCCAAGATGCTACAAAGCAGCATATTTAAAATCAAAGACTAAAACAGTGGTCCAAGAGCTCATCTGGTAAAAATCAGAGTAATCCTCCCTCCTTAAAACAAAATATTTAATAAAGTCACTGGCATCTTCAGAGGATCTCTACCCTACTCTTATACCACAGTCAGGTTGTCATAGAAACAAGGAGAGGTTCAGGATCATTTGGCATTTTATGAAGACATTTTAAAGCTATTTTATATACAGACAAAATGTGACCTCTAAGGTACTTTTCCAGTTTTCCAATTAAAAAAGTAAATACCAGAAATCCAAACATCTATTTCTCTTTTGTCTCTGAAAGTAAAGTAATAACTAAGGATGAGCAGACTTCATTATCATATGATGTGACTCTTGACTACTATTTAAATTCAGCTGTATAATATACATAACACGATGGAAAGAATGGCTGGTTACATACCAAATTGATTAGAGGTTTTCTGTCAATCTGCAATACAATTTGGTATTTGGAAGCATGAAAAAAACCCTACCAAAAGAGCTAGTAGAGGGCACATAAAATATTTTTAGGTGTAAGGATAAAATGCTTTACACACATTCATTTGAAAGAGATTTATATATTACCTTGAATGTATTATGAAAGTCTTGGTAAACTAAAAAGATTTATGTATGAAGTTATTCTATAGCAGGATTTTTTTTGTTACGTTAGAAGATTGCGTTCAAAATACTTGATTAACTCGGAAAAAAAAGGCAATGAAAATGAAAAAATGTTCAAGTTGACTCAAATTTCCGCTGTTAAAAATAGAACAACTGTTGATGTAATGATATGATGCTAATGGTTTAACACGGACCAGTGGACTACTATTTCTTGACTGATTATAAACCACAAGTACAACTTCAAAACAACAGTATTTATCTAATTCCTTGTGAGAAAAGAAAAGATATAAGTAATGTGTTTGCACATGCACACAGATACTCAGGCACTTACGTGGTAAACAATAGAAACAAATTTTAATGGAAAAAAGTTTATTTCACCTCATATATCTATGTGCACCACAGCAAAGTATTAAAGAAGATACTTGCATTGTAAATGAGACCATATCCATGCATGCAAGTATCTGTCTAAGAGACAAAGTGAGTATGAGCCGCACACTTCCAAGTATATTCTTAATAGACAGAGAGAGAGACTCAACGTTTATAAACTGACAATGGAATAGTACTGTTTATATCTGCTTAATGTCTCTGATTCTGTAAAAATAAACTTGATTATGTTGGAGAATTATTTACAAAGATAAAAGAGTGATAGAGATTTTTAACCTCAGAGAGAGGTCAAATCTGATGGATATTTTAAACCTGATCTTTGATGAAAAATAGTTTGATGTATTAAACAGAATCTTTCTCTTCTTGTTATGAATAAAATTACCTTCATTATAAAAAGTCTTGCTACTGTAGCAAGGCATTTTTCATAATCTGTCTAAATGGATGTTCATGAGAGCAGACGGAGTGAAATACCAGCTAAAGAGACAATGTCAGACTCAGATGAAGGATTTTATATTTTTTTTTATGAAAAAAAGCTCCTTTCTCTTATTGCACGAGTAGCTGCAGAATCAGTGGACAACATAAAATAATAGTAAAATAGTAAAAGTTTAAATCTGGAAAAAACAAAAGTAAATATTCAGAACTAGAAAGTTGTTTAAAGGATGAAAAAATGGCTTTATATTGCTTTAAATACTAAAAATTTCAAAAGCAGGCAGATTAATAGTGCTTAAAAAGGCAATTTTTCTTGTTCCTTTTCATAGCATCTACATTGTCACACTGGATGAGAATAACACCATGCAATATTTACAGCATTACTTTACAATGTACTTTTTCTTAAATGACACAAGATCTAATGTGTTGTTTACAAAATGAAAAATAACTATTACATTCTGCCAACTATTTTTTGCGTGTGCAATATAAGGTCAGAAATTGTCCCTACAGCTTTTTCAGATCCTCAGCAAAACATTTAATCTCTTTTTATTCTATTAAAGATTAAATCTGCAACATCATCTCGTACTAATTTTAAAATTATCTGGTTTAGTAAGTTCATATTTACTGCAGGAAAACAATGTCATCTGTGTGTAAGAATGAGCTTGTTCTCAAATTTTCTTACAGTTGCTATCTCTACTTGAATTTGAAAGGCAAGATAGCATCAGGACTGCAACTAGCATGTGCCAATTTTTGTTGTAAAGCTCTTGAAACTTCTGCCACTTTCTCCCTTTAATATCTCTCTCTTCACTGCAGTAAATATACACTTACATCCTTGTAATTTTCCTAGTTAGAAATGCACTGTATTATTTATTTTATTGAATAAACTAAATCTCTGAAAGCCGAAGGATATGCAGAAGCTCAAACAGCCGATATAATTGTGGAGAAAGAAATAAAGTGAGGAACTCTCTCAATTCTGTATATCTGAGTACCCAACGTAGGCTTCTCTCTGAACTTCTTTTGTAATTTTTCATACGTATAACTACAGTTCTCTCTTTCTTAGGTTTTCCCTTCTTCATTTTGTTACATTCAGATTTGTCAGATGTAAACCTTTACCGGAGCTTTCCAATCACTTCTAGTTAACTGGTCCTACTTACACTGTTTTTCCCTTGTACCTTTGTACCCCTCATTTTTGCATCTATAATGTGATCTCATTCACTAATGTATCATAGTATATCATACATATATGCAAAATGTGATCATATATACAACACAAAAGCCAGTTGAAATAAGAAGCTTTGATTCTTTATTGTTTCACATTTTTTTAGAACCTTTCTTTTCCCCTATAAAACTTGCTTCGACATTCTGAGTACTCACTGGTGCACTCTGAATTCCCTGAATATGTGCTTTCCATCAAAACCAGAATGAATCCTCAAGATTTATTGAACTGGGTTTAGTATAACAGATGCTGGAAATGATAACATTGGATCTTCCCTGCCACTCTGTGCTCCGAGAGCGATGTTGTACTGAGGGGGAAACTGTAGAGATTGGTTGTTGGGCGTTGTATAAAATGTGCTGTAAGATGACGTGTCCAGGCCACTTTAACCTGGCAAACCCAGGTAAGCAATCACACCTTTTCTTCTCTGTTCCACTTCCATTTCGTTTTTTTGGGTTTGTTTATTTTTATTTTTAATTTGGCTCCCTACAACACTGGCCCTTGTGGCTATTTGTACTGATAGGCTTTACAGTAGCAAACTAGCTGCCATAAGGAAGATTGTGTCGTTACTCATGCTATCAAAGAAGGCATCTTTTTACAAACAATGAAAAGTCCACTCCAAAAAATACATTGGGACTAATGTATTTGTGCTCTGTGCCAATGAGCTTTCCCAATTCTTATTTCAAAGGACAACCCCAAATAACCTATTTGTAATGACTCCTCTGCCTTTTAATTTTTTGTTAGATTGATATTAGTTCTTACAGAAATAAAAGAATATAGAATCATTTCACTATTTGGAGTTCACATGTCAAATTACATCTGTATCACATTCACGAAGAAAATGCAGAATGCACTCACGCCACTTCTGTTGATGCTAATTTGACCACGTATTAAAGGTCTTGAAGAGTGCCAAAGGAACTATATCAAATATGGTTAAACAAATATTTTCTATTACAGTTTTTATTTTCTTGGTTTTGACTGACAAACCTGCAGCTTAGAGCTTGCGTGATAGATCGTGGAGATATTTACTCTGCAAGTATGAAATGATAATAAATGCTGAGATTGGAGTGGAAATCCAATGCTTTTACCTTAAGTATGCAGGATATGTGAAGCATTTCCACATCTAAGAGAACTTCAAAAGCTCCACAAACCTCTGTAGATGACAATCTAAGCAAAGGACTTTATGACTAGCACAACAAGATACTATATAATATTCTATTTAAGGGAGCGAGGATAATTTCTAGTCTTTCATGTGGACTGTGCCTGAATGGAAAGGTACAGGATGATAATATAAGAAGAAAAAAATACAGGAATAAAAGAATAGGTTAGAAAGGCAGAGTCTTCATAAATTTCACACTTTGCATAATATACAGACCTAAAGCTCTGAAATTCCAGCTGTCCTACAGGACAGGTTATTAAAGTATCAGCAGTTGTTTTCATTTTTATTCTACCTCATTATATCTCACAAAAGAGTTATAGCTGCAAACAAGCATGAAGTAAAAACTTTGTACTCTGTATTATCATATTGCTTGCCAGTTCTGCAAAGCACCAAAGAAAATCAGGAGTTTCATTGTCATCCTAATAAATATGCCCACCTCCCTCCAGTTTCAAGGTACTCATCGATATGAATCACACACCGGAAAGAATATCCTTTCTTTCAAGAACAGCTAATGATACCAAGATTTTTTTCCCTAAAAGCCCACTGCAATATTTTTGAAAAGTTATATATATAAAGTAAACTTTATTTTAATATCTCAAGGTGCCCAAATATAAACAAAAGTCATTTTTTTCATGATTTGTGTTTGTACTACATGCTTCTATTGAATTTTATCTTGCCTCTATTATGCTTCAAGATCTTTTGTTATAGATAGTTTTCATTGAAATTCGGGGGGTGATATATAAGGGGAATATAACATAACTTTCTAGGAAAACATGACACAGTATAACAAAAGTGTTTAGGGTATGGCTATGTTTTAAACCTTTATAGATTGCTAAAACTTGGTAAATGTGAAGAAGCTCGTAGTTAAAAATAGAGTACTGCTTGGTATTTTTGTTTCACAATTACCTATTCTGTCACGATGACACGAGTGTTTGTTTTCTTTTTTTAACACAGGTGTGAAATATCCATAAAGGCAGTGTTGTAGTAAATGTTTAAGAGTTTCACAGATAACAGCAGTTTTTAACCTAATTAATTGTGTAATTTTACAAAGACAAGAAGCATGGTACTGTTTGTTTACTCTTAGAGTTGTTAATATCACAGAATCACAGGATGGTAGAGGGGGAGGATGACATCCCTCGACCTGCTGGCCACACTCTTCTTGACGCACCCCAGGATGCCATTGGCCTTCTTGGCCACAAGGGCACATTGCTGGCTCATGGTCATCCGGTTGTCCACCAGGACTCCCAGGTCTCTTTCCACCGAGCTGCTCTCCAGCAGGTCAGCCCCCAACCTGTACTGGTGCATGGGGTTATTCCTCCCCAGGTGCAGCACCCTACACTTGCCCTTGTTGAATTTCATAAGGTTCCTCTCCACCCAACTCTCCAGCCTGTCCAGGTCTCTCTGTATGGCAGCACAGCCTTCTGCTTGTGTCAGCCAACCCCCCCAGCTTTGTGTCATCAGCAAATATCTGAATCACTGAATGGCCTGGATTTCTTATCAAAATAAAACCCCTTTATGTAGTTCATTCTTAGACACTTCAAACTGCTATGACATTTTGTTTATATTCAGTACAGTTTATGCAGCAAACATTTTATGAATATATATTCAAGAATGCCAGTTTCCATTACAGACATGACAGAATTTTAAAAGTGGTTTTGGTTTTTGTGGTAATGAAACCAAGAACATGAAGGTTGTTGATTAAAATGGATAATAAAAAGGAATGCTGAAAGGGCAAAAATGCTAATGAACTCTGATGTAATATATTCTACTGGAATTCAGCTTCCTTTTAGAGAGAAGGTACAGATATAAGATGTAATTATGTAAGGTTTAAGAAAAGCCAGTAATATACCGTTATACTATCCCTATTATAGTTCAATATTTCGTTCAGTGTGCATGAAATAAAGACTGAAGAACTCAGACAGAGTTGCTTCTGAATCAGGCCAGAGTATAATTTAGAATCACATCACTATCAAAGACAGAACCCAGGCAAAACAAAGTAAGAATGTGTCATCCTGAAAAAAATGAAGGAAAAGCAAGTGATGAAGCACTACAATTACTGAAAGTCCTTCACATAAGAATGAATTAGAGCATGAGCCACAGTACATGCAGAAACACTTGGCCAGATCCACTAAAGCCCTGCCTGGAAAGCCTAAGAAACTCTTGCCAACACCAGGAAGATTTTTTAAAAAAAAATAAAAAAATAAAAAAATCTGTCTACAGCTGCTTGGTTCAGATTGTATATATGGCAATGATACCTTTCACAGTAGCTGTTATATCATGCACTGGCACCAAACACTGGAAATTTAGTATCTGTTTAACTCAGGGAGGAGTATAGTACTCCTACAATGAGATATTGACAATAAAACATGTTATAATTGAAACATATTTTTAGCAAACATTAAGAAAAATTAAAATTTGGCAAACTCACTGTGAATTGATTTCCTTTTCTAAAGAGCTCTTCACTCCTGCTTACAAGATCTGATTACCGTTTTAATCACCTCATGGCCTGCTCCATGTCACACATGCACAAGATCATCTCTTACCTTACATTTTGCATCATGGAGTCATTCTCATGGTGTGTTGATGTCTGTTCTTTACTAGGTGGCTCTTATTCTACCTATAACACTGGCAAATTTTTTCAGCCTTCTCTTATCCTTGCCTCCAGTCTCTTGGCTGTTCTAAAGAGTCTGTGGAGGGATGGAAGCCCTGCAACACCTAACCTGCCCCATTCTTTATTCTTGTCAACTCCTTCAGAGATTTTCTGCCTCCAGAGGAGCTCAGGAAGCTAAGTCTCAGTTGTTGCTCTTCAAAGAAGGCTATTTTTCCTCTGACGGATTTCTAAATGGTCTCAGACTACCTGCTTTCCAAGTGAGCAGGAACTGATCTGGATCTTGGCCCTTAAACTGTGTGATTTTATTCAAGTCTATGATGCAAAGCCGTACAGGAGAAACATAGAAAGGAAGTAATCATGAAATCACGGAATCTTCAGAGTTGGAAGGGACCTCTAGAGATCATCTAGTCCAACTCCCCTGCTAAAGCAGGATTGCCTAGAGCACATTACTCAGGACTGCATCCAGATGGGTCTTGAAAGTCTCCAGAGAAGGGAACTCCACAACCTCCCTGGGCAGCCTGTTCCAGTGCTCTGTCACCCTCACCATAAAGAAGTTTTTCCTCATATTTGATCGGAACTTCCTATGTTCCAGCTTGTGCCCGTTACCCCTCGTCCTGTTACTGGGAACCACTGAAAAGAGCCTGTCTCCATCCTCCTTCAACCCACCCTTTAGATACTTTTAAACGTTAATAAGGTCTCCCCTCAGCCTTCTCTTCTCCAGGCTAAAGAGTCCCAGCTCTCTCAGCCTTTCCTCGTAAGGGAGATGCTCCAATCCCTCAGTCATTGCCCTACGTTGGACTCTCTCCAGTAGTTCCCTGTCTCTCTTGAACTGGGGAGCCCAGAACTGGACACAGTATTCCAGTTGTGGCCTCACCAGTGCAGAGTAGAGGGGGAGAATGACCTCCCTTGACCTGCTGGCCACACTCTTCCCTATGCAGCCCAGAATTCCATTGGCCTTCTTGGCGACAAGGGCACACTGCTTGCTCATGGATAATTTACTGTCTGCCAAGACCCCCAGATCCTTTTCTTGAGAACTGCTTTCCAGCAGGTCCACCCCTAACCTATACTGGTGCCTGACATTCTTCCTCCCCAGGTGCAGGACCCTGCACTTGTCCTTGTTGAACCTCATTAGGTTCTTCTCTGCCCAGCTCTCCAGCCTGTCCAGGTCACGCTGGAGGGCAGCACGGCCCTCCGGGGTGTCAGCCACCCCACCCAGTTTGGTATCATCAACGAACTTGCTGAGGATGCACTCTGTCCCCTCATCCAGGTCATTGATGAATATGTTAAACAATACTGGTCCAAGTATTGACCCTGGGGGACACCACTGGTTACAGGCCTCCAACTCGACCCTGCTCCATTAATCACAACCCTCTGAGTCCTGTCCTAATGCATCTGAGATCCTGGGAAGGAGAGAAACGCCTTTGTGTTAATACATATACCAACGCATAAAAGCAGAATTGGTATTACAACATCCAGATATGCTCAAAAGTCAGAACTGGACCTGCTAATTTTCCATTTAGCCTGACTGAACTACTGTTTTCAGCTGCTCTTTCACCTTTACAGTCAGAACTGGAATGGATCTCTGCCATTCTGCTGTGAGAGTGACATTTGTTATTAGCTGCTGTGTCCTGCATGCCTCATTTTAACAAAAGGAAGCAGTTTATAGAAGCGAACACAGCTACTGATGAGTTTTCTATGCATTTACTGCAGATTCAGATGATAAAGGAGTTCTTTGGCTGCAGTGATTTCTAATATGCATGCCGATGCCTTAATCCTAATTATTAACTATAATCTTCCATGAGAGAATAGTGACTATATCTTCCATCAATATGTCTAGACATGAAGGTATTTGGGTGTCTAACTCTAATTGTGATGGATAAGCGGGCTAAGTAACTTAATGATTTTGAAATCTCAGTCTAGGCATATAGCAAACCAGTCCGCAGTGAGCTTTAAGTCAGCTTTTGCAACACCTCCTGGAAGAACAGAGAAAAGTGGGAAAAACTATGCTTGGAATAAGGTTTGATTTCTTAGAGTCTTGAATGCTTTCATTTTCATGAGGTTTAAGAGGAAAACCGCACAGGAGGAAGTGAAGAATGTTATACCTGACACTGGAACACAGGGGGAATTTGGCTTGACTAACTGTTATTAGAACTTGTTATTTGGGCAGCATATTGGGGTTAGTGATCCTATTTACAAAAGGTGTCATGGGATCACAGTTGATACAGACCTTTTGAATTGATATAGACTAACTGATCCAAAGGACAGCATAAACAGCATAAACAGAGGCTCAGAGCTCCCTAAGATCGCGCTGAGATAGTAGATGAATACCTCAGGAGGTAATAATTTGCAATTCCTAAGACATTTATCATTCAAATATTGACACATCTTAATCAGAGTTAGTTTGGGTGAATGTCCTATCACGATGGCAGGATGAAGTGTTGTTCAAGATACTGTAGCTATCTCAACAGTATCAAAGTGGGAGAAATGCACATAGATGAATACAAGTGTACATGTCAAAGACAGCAGATGCAACTAGACACGGGTGTTCTGCCTATGCTAAATAGCCCTTCTAAGAAGCCAAATACACTTTATTAGGTATGACTTCCTTCCCTGCAAGAACAAAAGCTCTAAGCATGAAGTCCCTTGATTTTTCTTGATCTGTTTTTTACCTGTAACATTCAACAGTGATAACAACCTGCTTTACACACATACAGTGACCAAAATATCATTCTTTTGCAATGTTGTTCACCACATAATGAAAAAAATAATTCTTGGGATAGTAAGGCAATTTTTAAATACGCCATTTTCTGTAGCCAATGCACACCATCATACTCGCCCCCTTTTAATTCTCCTGAGTGGATGATCAGATACCATCTGTGTTGTCCAGGCTTCCTATAAAAACTAGTCAAGAGGAAGATTCATATATTTGAATCCACAGTTAACACTTCCTAACTAAAGGGTTAAACCTAGAAATTGCAGTTCTAGAGAAAATAATTCACGTAAGCAGATGGGAAGGAGAATATATTCCATTGAAGACACTTCATTACATCTTATTTGTCTCATACATGCAGGATAAAAATTTGGGCATGTGAATACCAATCCCATGCCCCACCATGAATGACTATATAGAGGACATGTAGATAAAAGTTGTACCCCCAACATCAGTCATGAATTAGGTGTTTGTAACTTAAAATAGGACAACTTTTAAATTTTGAGAATAGTATTTTATGTTGGAACCTTACAAAATGATTCATTCCAACATACTGATTTGTCTATTCATAAGGACAAGAGGGCGAGGGTTTTCTACTTTTTCATTATTTCTTCTTTTCAGAAATTATTAAAACAAATTCCATAAGAAATAATATAACAATACAGATTAGTGTAGTATTAGGATTAATTTTAAAAATGCAGCAAGCTAATCGGGCTGCTTTGGAATTGGTTTTCAGTTAATTTAATTGTAACAAATTCTAAGACTGTTGTATAAAAACAACAAGCCTGAGTATTTATTCCCAATCTTGCTGTCAGTATCATTCAACTTTTGATTCATAACCTAACTTTCAATTCATTCTCTATTTTGGCAAATTGTACATGTTTTCTGACATTAGTCATAAACTCAAGAAACAGTAAATTCCATGTCCCACAATATAGGTAATTAGTTTGTAAAATGTATACGAGTATAGATGAGAAAAATCACTGACACCTAAAAAGCAACACACACACTGCAGAACAAATTTACAGGAAGGAAACGAAAGAAAAGTGAAAAGATAAAATAAGGACATTTAAAAATGTTTAGCAACAGGGGAACAAAAAGACAAACTGATCTTTAAATGACATGGTATCCAACACTAAGTACTTTCTCTTCTGCAAACCTTCCCATGTTTTTAGCATGCCCCACAAAGTCAAAAATTTCTGCATGACCTTTTCAGGGGAAATTTTTACCTCTACATTCAACGATGGAAATATTTATATGATTTGCCTTTAAAGCATGCACAGAACTTGTTTCTTTTATAAAAGCCCACAACAGTTTTCATTTAATGTATTAATGAATTAAATGAATAAAATGAATTAATCAAGCCTGGTGGAGGGATTTTTCAAGAAAATGGTGTTTATTTCCCATTATAGTGGAAGCAATAATTAATAATTTTTCATGTCATATTATCGGTTTCTATAGAAGTCAGTCAAAATGCTGCCACATTAATTTTCACACCAACAGCTACATTGATTTCCTACTTGGTTAGCAGTTGCTGATTAAGTCTCACATGCAACTATTTATGTTGCCACACTTCCAGCTGTACTTTTGCTTCTGTCACAAACTCCTCAAATTATTTCTTTTTCTCTTTGCAAACAAGAAAGCTTTCGTGCAACTTACATGCAGGCTGAACTACAAATGAACTGCTACAGGAGCCTGGCCAGCCCCCACCTCAGGACAATGTAAGCGAAAACAAGCATATCCAGTTATTTTGGAGTAATTTTTGGCATGTTATAAATGAGATTCTGTTTCCTAGAAACTTCTCCCCATCTTTTTGGGTCCTTCAGCTAAAACCACCTACAGAAGCTGTAGGGATCTTTCCTGAGTTCATTGCTTTGAGAGCTTCAGCATGCCTCGGGTCATGCAGCGGTTTCCCGGTACACAAGCAGTCTGATGGCACCTATAGCTGGCACTGTGCATTACTTCTTTAGTAAAGCTCCTTGAATTTCAATCTGTTACCTTTTCATCATGTTTCTCGGCTTTAAATAGGTAAGACAAAGGAACAACCACATTTCTTTAACAAAGGAAATAACTCTTCTCTCTGAAAGACATGAAGTGGGTTCACCCTTGTCCTTAAGGAAAGGAAGAAAAGGGAATGCTTTTCACAAATTTATGCACTAGTGGTTAGCAACCTCTCACCTTTCACATAAGCTATTAATTTTATTTTATTTTTCATGGTATATTTTACCTTTATGGATTATGCAAGATTTTTCCCCTTCCACAATTGCTAAGGAGCCTTCCCAATTAATGATGGCTGCATGAATAATTTATTTTCTCTTTTGTCATCTTTGCATTACACAGAAGCCTGTCTGCTAACCTCTAAGTGACAAGAAAAAAATAGTATTTCCAGCTATGCTTCTTTTGTGGTTTACAGAAAAAATGGCAAATCCTTCTTTTCTCAAAGAGCTTTTGAAATATTGATCCTGTATATAATAATATATGACTACATTTCACATTTAGCCATTCTTAGCCCCAGGTACTTGATAGCTGACTTAAGGAGAGTAAAAGCTATTTCAAATTCCCAAGCCACAGAGCAGCTGTTAGAAAATTATTTTTTCCCAACTAAACCTACACTGAAGTAGAAATAATTCTATCCAAATTCTGTGCACTACATAACACATTTGCACATTTAATTTATAAAGAAGGTTAATTACATTGCTCTGCTAGCATGACCCGCTTCCATGCTGCAGCCAGAAAGCATTAATGATTTTAAAGAATGCATTAAGGGAGTGGATTTTTTCCTCTAGGGTTACTTCTAAGTCTTCTGTGCTCAGCCAAGCAATAAGAGATGTACACATATCTGCTGTGATTATATGCAGAATCCCAAGAAGTTTGAACCTGAGGGAATGTCAAACTAAGCTCAATAATAAATGAATTTTTGATGCCAGAATCAAAACAAAACAAATAACAAAATTTCTACATGAACCTTAAATTAAACATATTTCTGGAAAACTGTAACTATGCATCCTGTATCTTTTACCATTTACAGCTAATAAGTTCACGCATTATTCAGGCCAATTATTTCCTAATAATTACAATTTGAAACAGTAGGGTAGATGATTTTTTTATAGAGAATATTAATGGAGAGAAAATAATACAAGGATGTTCACTGTTTGTAAGATGCAGCACATTCACAATGGATATCTGGCTTGACTACATTGTTACCGCTAGCAAATTATGTTCATTTGTTGTGTGCTGTAATCATGTGATAAATATGTGAGACAGACAATAATAATTCTAGCTGCCATTAGTGAGACCACTGAGTAATTAGGGAATGACTGTTTCAGACCTCTTAAGCAGAGGGCAATATGAAATCAGTAGATTTTCTTCCTTTAATATGAGGACGCTGATTGCCCCAGCATTCGTGTAAGATGCCCGCATGAATTCCAGAAATAATACAGAACTTTTACCTACAGCAAGTGGAAAGAACTGGGGGGTGAATAGTGCTTAGACACACTGATGGTTACTTTCTTAGCACACCTGCATCACACCTCTGATAGACACCTCACAGTCAAAGAGTTTTCCTGAATTGGATGAAAGAATACAAAAGAACAATTTTAATAGATAAGAGCTTCAACACTGACTTTCTCCTAATTTAATTTGAGAAGGAAAAGATTAAAATTGTTACAAACCTTTTCAGTCATATATACAGAGTTATGCAGAAAGAGGATACAAACCACTTTATTACTTTTATGCCCCATGCATAATTATGGTGAGCATAAGGAGTGCTTCAGGCTGCCCAAAGACATCCCATCCATAGGCTTGCTCATCCCTGTGCAAATCAGCAAAATGGACCCATATTTGCTGGGAAAACACGTTAAATAGCTTCGCTCAGGTTTGAAAGACACGAGTAGCCTGTCTGACTAGGGTCTTTTCAAGATCAAGACTTCAATAAGATTCCAGAATTATGAGGATTAACGCCATAGATTAAGGGTAATGCACTTGGCATTTACAGTGCTATTGAAATAGCCACCTAAACAACTTCTATATCGTAATCAAGTAAGCCTGCTCGAGAAAGTTCCCGTTTATGAAACACTTTATATGATTTTTTTAAAATGAATACATGAAAAAAACCTCATCGATGCATCTCCTTCCGAATGAAGTCATTATTTACTGATATGTAGCTACTTATTAATAAATGATCTAACACTATGGCTGATTAATGTTAATAGAATACTGTGTTTTAGATACGTAGCAACGGATGAGAGGACAGAACTGCAATGCCTGATCAAATTGGACAAGCTTTATACTGCATTCTGTCATGCAGTTATTTATTTGAAATTTAGAAGTGGTGCCTGATACAGAACAGCAGGATGTCTGATACAGAACAAATAAACAGTTCAAGAAAATGTTTAAAATAACCTCCAACAAGCATAAGTATTGGAGAGTCCACATAAACCAAGACAGTAAATTTGTGGTTTATGCATGCTTTTCATCCATGCATATGATTAAAATTATTCAAAGAAATGGTACACCAGTCCATAAGAACATATGAGTTGATCCTTTAAAAGGCACTCACAAAACAAAACAAAAAAAGCAATATTCTTTCATATATACAATTTTTTTTGCTGTTTCACTTACACTGTGTTTACTGGTTGACTGTTTTATTTTTCTTTTAAAGCATATTTTATTTTTCACTGTGCAGTCCCCCCTCCCCAGTAAATATCTTTGTGTGGGGTGTTCCAAGTCAAGGCATCCTTTTTATCATGTTAGAAGTTCCTTTCCTATTAAGGAAAAGTGCCTAGTTCAAGTTAAAAAAACCATAATACTTTAAAGAGAAATGTCATCACGTGAAACACCCCCATCCAGAAAAGCTGCAACCCCTCTCTTAAACCAGCTCCCCTCAAAGCCCAGTGAAATGTCCTACATGTATTAGAAACATGTTTTTAAAACATTCCTTGGTAAAGTACGTGTGGCACATTTTGCTAAATTCCTTGTGAGAGGTGTATGAACAAAGTACAAGCAATAGAAAAGCAGATGTAAACACTTAACACTCCTTTCCCCATGAAAAAAATGATGCATTTTTCTTGCAGACTTTCCTCGACACTGATTCCTTACCGATTATTGAAAGGTCGTTTATTTCTAATGCCCAAGATACTCAATTGTCAAGAAGACGGTGATACTACTTTTTGTTCTACTGGCCTTGCCTGCACTGTCGCAAGGTCTATAAAAAAAGGTTAACAACAACAATAATAATTACTGTATAGACTACCACACTACTACACTAATTAAAATACGCCTTTGTTTGGATTTCCAAATTAGTCAAAACAGGAAAGAGATCATCATGCTAATGCAATGCCCTAGTTTAATGCAGATTTATTATTTAAAAACCTCAAACCTAACAAAAATCAGTGAATGAGTATTTTCCTATATCTCTACCTACCCTATTCTCCATTAATCTGTTATGGGCACTATATATTACCTGATTATAATTAAAAACAAACAAACAAACAAAAAAAAAAAACACAAACCAAAACTAAAGAAAAAACAAAGAGGTGCATACTTGAGGATTGTCATATATATATATGAACAAGATATTTTATCCAGACCAGTACTGGGGATTGCGGGTAGATGATGGAAATGTACCTTTCTAAACTTGAAATGTATTATCTGTAACTACTCCTATAAGCTAGACTTATGACTTAAAAAAAAAAAAAGTCTGTATTCTTATAGTCCTGTGTTGAAATATTTTATGTTAAGTTACTTGTACTGTACACATTAAGACTCCTCTATTTTATACTTGTATGACCTATCTTCATTACCTGTAAAACACAGCATTTATAGAAACATAAAGAATTTTTCAGCGTGACAATAAAAATAAATAAAAGCTTCAATTAAAGTGATATTGGTTTGAATGCATGCAAGAAGGATTCTAAGGTAATTCTCAAAATTGATTTTTACTGTAGGCTTTACATTATTTTAAACCCTGATGCCTAGAGAAATTAAGATTACACTGAAACAGATTTCTGTGCTGCTCCTAGAAGTTTGAATATTTATACTGCCAGTAGTTTGGAAATATGCTGGGTCCCCTTCCTAATTAAACGGTCATTCTGACCATTTTACAGTTATTCAGAGAGGGTTCACATCATCTGTGTACCGTTTCACCAACATAAGAAGAGTACTAAACCGTTGGAGATTTGATTTTGAGAGAAGATTTAAGAAGTACATTTAAATAATTGCTGACATCTCAACCTGCACAAACTTTTGATGTAAACATAATTAGACCACTTTTGAAATAAGAATTGTACTAAAATGTTTGAAAATACTGGCTGAAAATGGCATTGACAACGAACTATTACTAAAATACACGGAATCATGCAAGGAATAGAGTTCTCACTGCCACTACACCCTTGCACATTGTTAACACTTAAAAACTAAAGCTATGCTTTATAGCAACTACTTGTCTCCAGTTCTCTGGTAGACAGTAAATGGTCAAATGAGAAAAACGTGAAAGATTCTAGAAATCCTATTGCAATAACTATTTTCTTAGAAGGAGTTAGGAATCTTTTAAGGGAAGAAAAAGGTTAAAATTATAACCATTTAAAATTATAAGCCATTTAACATCTTTACCTTCTTGACAGCAACTTCTTTTTTGAAATGCTAAAATATCCTTCTTTGAGTCCCCATATGTCTTTGTCTTTACCTCTGAAAAACCTAAGCTAAATTATAGCTTTGGTATGCATTGAGGGTCCAGTGAAACTACACTGTCCAGATTTTGAGAAATCATTCCTTTTGCAACACTATCATGAGCTACAGACAAGAATCCTCAAAAAGGAGATTTAACTAGCCTAAACACTTAGTACTTTGTTTCTATGCGGCGCCATGAGGTTCAGACCTCCTGAAGGCAGGCTAGGCCGGCTTCCTCAGCTGGGCTCCCCAGGCACTGCACAGGACCGCAGCTTCGCTCTGGTTCTCCTGCGGCAGACAACGAGCTGTGAGGCAGCCCGGGAGCATGCTTCGCTTCTTGCCTGCCGGTCGTCCCGGTGGTACTGCAAAAAATTGGTGGGCAACCTCGGCTGTGGTCTGCTGGTACCATTACCCTGACACATGGTCAGCTTAGGGCCTGCCCCAGCTGCTGGGTAATTTCTGATGCAGGCGCACACAGAAGACCCACGCACAGAAAACTGCTGCTTTCTCACAGCAGTCACTTCACCAGCTCACACAGGCAGGACCAAATGAAAGAATGTCATCAGGATTTGAAGCCAGATGAGATGGACACTTGGCTTTTTCCCTCTCAGGTCATCAGGAGCATCTGTCACAATCACTTGCAACTCCACTGCCTAAGTCAAAAGACGATCATCTCCTCATGTCCTCAACTCTAGTCTGACAGAGTATCTGCAATCTGTTTAACCAGTTGTTTGTTTAATAATTTCCATTAAACAGATGTAAAATACTATTTACATGTATTTGCACCACAAATCTTCATTTGAGATGCAGGACAATGGTGAATCAAGCCCAAAGAGTGCCACTAGATACAGTAAGAGGATATCATGCTTTGAACTCAACATCTCATGCCTGTTCTTTTCAGCAAACCAAAAAACCCACAATGAAGTATTTACTGTGTTTCAAGCCTTCCTAGGTTTTATTTTTCTTTCCCTACATTTGTATGAGTTTTTAATAGATATTGCTATTGAATGTATGCAAAAATTTAAAATGCTCTTTGAACAGACAGTTTTAACGTTTCTATTTATGGAAAACAGATAACAGATACAGAAAATTCAATTAATGTTATACTTGTTTCCTTAATTAAATATCTCTAATTGCATTTGAAAGTTTGAACTATGCATTACTGTGGATGTTAGTACCAGAAAATGTTGGACTTCTCACTAATCAAAACATACATGAGCGATGATGATCCAGAATTCTCATTAATTTCAACAGAAACTTAAATTTACTCTTTGGCAAATACCTTGCATGTTAAAATGTATAAATAACTTTTCTTATCTCGGTAAGCATAACTGGAGATGCAGATGACTGCATTTGCAGCACTTAGAATTACATCTTCGAAGTGCTATGCATGGTTTGTTTAGTTAATTGATTTTACGCATTCTTACTAATTTATGTTTATTTATCAAGTTCATAGAATGCAAATACTGGCCAGCACTTCCACACACAGTGTTTGGAATTCTCACGGCTTTTCCAATTTGAAGAAAAAGTTGAGGATCATTGATTACACTTCAGAGAATGAAAATATATTTCCAGTCACACATGTTAATCCTTGATCATACAATTTTCAAGAAGCAAACTGCAATTATATATCAGTGGCCTGGAAATTCATAATTTGGTTGCTTAAAATCAGTTATGCATTCAACCTCTCTGAAATGTTATGACATAAAACTGGGCATAAAAAGAAAAAAAACAACCCCAAACTGCTTTTCTTTTAGTCACCTTTAATTCTCCTGTTAGAAGAGCAACAAATGACATTTCCTATTCCCTTACTAATTTCTTCACACATGGAGATGGAAAGACCTAAATAATATTTGTTGGTGCATTAGGCTGCCTCACTTTTCATTGAAGTAGACGGAGAGTCCTCACATAATTTTTTTCTGCTAATTCAGCTATAGGATCAGCAATTTTGAGCCGAGAAACTGTCAAACAGCTGGAGACCATTAGTATTGTGATCTTGAACTGCCATTTCTAAAAGGATCTTTGTCTTTTCCTAACACATTGTGAGCCCACACCTCCTATGTTCCCCTCAGCAATCACACTTGCAAATACAGTGGTTTATGTGGTAGAGAGACTGGCGGTTCCAGAAGATCCAGTAGGGGAAAAAATTAGTTCCACCCTACATTCACATACACTCACCGATAAGGATATAGTATGAATAGAAATTTAATTTATTAGTGAAGAAACAGGAATAATCAGTATACAGTAACAGGCATCCTGCCATAGAGCAAAGAGAAGTAGAAAACACACTAGTAATGCTGTGCAACAGAATCCATACAGATTCAACTAAGAGGCTTCTTCAAATATTTTTTTTTTAAATAATAATTCTTCATTTTTAAACAGAAAGAATGCTTCTGTCTTTTTACAATGTTAAATCTTTTATTTTATTAAGAAATATTTTATTTCTACTATGAGGCCCAATGGAAGTGTCTCCTGCTAGGAAAAGCTTATTCACCAGCTGTTTAGTGAAAAATCTGTGACAAAGACTTCATATCAGGGATGATTCCTATTTACATTTCTAGATGAGAGATGCTCTTCTCAGAAAAGCATTTTATTTCTGTTTTACTTCCTATTTTATTTCTGAAAAGCTCCTAGCAAAAGTTGGTTTGCTTCAGCTTCAAATCTATTTAGCATATGACAGTGGCTTAAATTTGCCAAGGGTGATTTCTGCACACTTCAGTTAAGTGCAAGAAAGGTAGGACAATAAAAGGAAGGTTATAATTTATTAATTGTGAGAACAATCTGCAAAACTGATTTCTGTTCCCAGAATTAGAGATGCCAACCTGTTCTCAGGTTGGACCTGTAAAAAGCCGTCGTCATTACTGCACAAGTAAAACATTTTTTAGAAGAAGGCATTATTTCACCTGCAACCACAAAGTTGTGGTCTAAAAGCTGACCTCAGCAGGAAGTTAAGCAATATACCCCTTATATCTTTGTAGGTTTCTTTTGTAATGCAAATAGCCCATTCATAATTTTTCAGGTGAACCACTCTTAGCCACTTTAAGTACACGAGGGATTAAGTAAAATCGAGCTATTTCCTCCTTGTTCTGAAAGCAAGAAAAAAGGTTTTTGGGATTTGAGAGGAAGGAACATGAGGAAGCTAAGAATTGTGTGCGTTTGATCTCTTTATCATTTCTTGAAGTGGAAGACTGAAAAACAAAAGGATGCTATTTCTAGATGGCTGAACTCAAACACGAGCCGAGTTGCGCATGATTTATATAGTAGAAATATGTTCAGGGTGAGATCTCTCAGCACGTTCCCACATGGCAAAGATTTCCCCATTTATGTAGATGGTGTAGAGTAAACAGACAGAAACCGATGGCTCTTTTGTGCAACAGATACACTGTACTGCCATATCAAAATGTATCAGAATTTTTATACAGTTTGAAGCAAAGGTATGTTACGCAACGGGAACAGGGCACTATACATTTTCCACGTAATTAATATACACTTAATATTCCTGGAATTTTGATGTGGGAAATGGGCCAGTCCTGAGTGACAAAAAAATCAGATACTGATGACAGTCTTGCTTCAAATACTGATGACAGTAGGGCTTATTTCTACAGTCTGATTCTTATCATCTTGAGCTGGCACTGTCACAGGAGACAAGCAGGAAGATTTTTAATTTGTGTATTTTGGCAGCACTGATGGATAGAATAATACCATTAGGCTTCTGTTTTGGAAAAACGTAATAACCCCAAGGCGCTTCTAAGGTCTGTAAACATAAAATATTCTTATAGTAAGAATTTGAAATAGAAAACAGACAGATAAACATGCTGTTAATCTAAACTATTGAGTAAACACTACCCATCTCTCCTTCATGCCAGCTCTGTCTGAAGAGAAAGCACCACACAGAAGGAGGGATGTAGTTTCTTTTGGCATCACTCTTTTTCTCTGCGCTCCTCCTAGGGGCTGCTACAGCCAAACTTTGATTGGACCTAAGTGTTTCTATTATTAGATGCCTGCTTTGCAATGTCATAATTTTTTTTGAAATTTGATTTTCAGAAAAGCTATCTTCCCGTCCTTTTATCAGAAATAAATTATTCACTTAGAAAAGGTTATTTTATGTCATTACGACAACAAATACTTTCTATTATGAATTTCTAATATTTATTTGAACCCTATCACATTCCTAATTTCAAGAGAGTTGTCAGGGTGACAAACTAATGAGAACTGTCACAGGTGACTGTAATTAGAAATATTTTTCAAAGTGCTGTGTAAGGCAAGAGCAGATATAATATCACTCATAATTCATTAAAACTTAAAACATTCAAGTGAATAAGAAAATGCTATATGTGCAACTTTGCCTGAAAGGCTGTGTGCAAGAAGAGATATTAATTTGTTCTAGTTGTATGATAATTTCCCTTTTATTCAAATGACCTAATTTTTTGTCTTTCTTTCTTATGATGTGATTACTTTCATAGCACAAATTTCAAAGCTCTGATCAATTTGAATGAAAAATGATCATGACTGGATGTTCCAATTCAATGTTTCCACAAGATAATAAAATGAAAGTAACAGGGGTTTAGCGGATTATAAGAGCGTTAAGACTCTGAATAGCTGAAAAATGTGGGTTTTTGGAGAAATAACGTGATGCCTAATTTTCATGCCTCCAATACAGTTAATTAAATATCATTACTCGTTTTAAATAATTTAATTTCTAAAAACTCTTAAATACACTCTTAAAAAAAGCTGATCTAGTAACATTCCAAATAAGTAGCCATTATAATTTCACATCAAAATAGCTTTTTGATAACCTGGTCTTGGTAATTTTTCTTGTTTGTTTTGCTTAAAAGTTCTTTGTATTCTTTATTCACATCATTTAAACTCACTCATTTTTAAAAGGGGTGAAGGAGAGGAAAATATATGATCCAAGAACTAAGCTGCAACTGCTAATACAGCCTGAACTGCACTATTGTTTTGACTCCCAGTGAAAGGATGCACTCAATTCTGCTAATGTTTCGCACTTACTGACAGATTTTCTATATTACAAAAATCGGCATGAGGGTACTTTGTTATGAGAACACAATAAAAATTGTGCTGGAATTCATCTTTTTTTTTAAGTTACCTTTATAATCTCCTTCAAAACAGATGAAGGCAGGCAATAATTCTCTTGGGAACACACTACCGTATCAACGTAGTAACTGGATAGCAGGTTACTTATTGCTCCCCAAATAAAGAGATTACTGTTTTCTTTCAGTTTTTAATAAGTTGGCCTACATGTACCATACAGTATTATAACGTTTTTCATTTTGAAAAACCATCCTTTATTATTGTCTGACTCATGCTACATTTTGATAAACAAAGCTTGGAGTCTATTACAAATGTGGCTTACAGGAAAACAGTTACGAGTAAGAGACATCAGCTACTTTATAATTAGGACATGTCTAAGATACTTGGCTGCTTGATTAATATATCAATTAGAATTAAGCATAAATGATGAGACAACTGGATTCTTTAGTGAAAACCTTTGTTCCTTGTAAAAAACTCTTGAACAAATTCCTGTGATATTAAGATTTTTTCCTCTCTTATTAGACATACTGCACTCAGCTGTAAGTAAATGTTTCATTGTTATATTGGTGAGACGTGCAGAACATTTACAGTAATGAAAGTCCCAAGTGTGTAGTTACAGGTTTCTAAGATACGACAGTCAAAAGTGACAAGTCAGCTTCCCCAAAGCTTGCCAAAATTGCAAAAATTTTTATCATGAGACTGGTTTTAAATTATCACAGGTAAGATTTCTTTCTCATTTATCTTTAGGCCTAAAATTATATTACCAACTATGAAAAGATGAGCAACCATGAAAAGTTAAACTATATAATTATGTGTTACTATGAGAAGCTTTAAGTGAATAAATAAGAACTGCTAAGGCTGCTCATCAAATTCTTTTGCCACCTAGCTGGAGATGGCTTGTATGCTAAAGATCACACAATTATTAGGTCTGAATTAAAAAGGAACCTTCCCCAGGTCAAACAATCTTAGCAGCAGAATTGATTTGTTTTAATATGTACCGTGATTTGACTACCTACATTTCCTGCCCAAAAAGTTTACTGTCATTGTGGAGGCTCTATAAATTAATGAAAGCTTAGTTTCTCTCCTCTTTACCTTAAACAGCTATTGTTATTTTTTAGGACTGAAATATTTTGCGTAACTGAAGGTTTTGATGGTGTTAACGGAGATCTGGGGTGATTTCAATGGTGAGCAGAATGGAAAGAGTAACACCGAACAGTACACTTAAGAATACCTCTAAACACAATAAAAACAGTACTCTCTTCCATGCTGTGTTTTGTCTATTACTTAGATAGGCTGTCTTGACAAACCTTGTTTCCAAAGGGACATAATTCATACTAATAGAGTTTTCATTCACTGGGCACAAAAGTTGAAATCTCAGTACAAAAAAGCTACAAGAAAAGGAATCGTTATTTAATTTGTAGGGTGAATTATATTTCAGCTGTTTCCGTTCCTGAGTTACCGATACCCAATAAAGGAGTTTAAGCTTGAAAAAACAATCTGCTCCCCATGCTGGATGACAGAAATAAATATCTTCACAAGGAATGTGCTCACACCACTTTCTTTTTCTCTTGAGTCTTGCCTGAACCAGATGACTCTCCTCCAAATTCTGCCTTTCTATTTAAGTATCTTTAAGTGGAGAAATGTTTTCCTCTTTGATTTGCCTACAGCCAAGAGTAGTATACTTTTGGAGAGAGATGTTTCTCCCAGATAGGAAATTACCTCTTATTTTGTCAGAGAACCAGTGGGCAACATAAATCATTGCTGGCCAGCAGACATTTAGCTGGTAACAGTTCCAAGGGCAGTGCCAGGTGTTCACCTGCGAGCATATTATACTGTTGTCAGGAAGCAGGAATGATCACACATTTTTAGCCTGTCGTATTGAAACTCCACGAAATTTCCATGTGCGTTATTGCAACTTTTTCTACATTTGATTATTTAAGCACTTCTTGGCTGTACCACATTAGATGGCTCCCAGGTTAAGTGAGGATGTCACTAGAGGGAAGTTAGACAAATGGTTTTTAATTATTTTTGTCCAGATTTCAAGGTCTTTCCATTATTTTTCATGTTGTGTAATTACTAGGATTATCATTAGAAATAGACTTTGCTGCTGAGTAATAGCAGACATCCAATCTCTTAAGGAACTCAAATAAGTTTTAGAGAGGCAAACCCCCTGGTTTTTCCTGAATTTCAGACATATGCTTTCAAGGTACCTTTCTTACCAAACACGCACAGGAAAAACCTGTATAGCAGGCATAAAAGAAGTTTTGTATTTCACTTCAGTGTAGCACTACGCTTCAGTGTGTCATTAAATGTAGAAATGCTTTTAGGCATTTTCCTGAATTAGACCCTACAGCTATTGGCACTATGTATCAATTTGATAGCAAAGCGAGGAATAAAATACAGAAGTCATAACTTGCAGACTTACAATTAAGTTTTCAGAGCATGTAGGAATGAGCAGTTCTACTTCATATTTTATTATTCACATTTGTCTAAAATATCTTATAGTTCTTGTTTAACATATAGGCAATTTAATCCATTCCCACTGTTCTAAAGTGCTGAATACCTTTACAATAATCTTGAGAATAATGCATCTTTGCTCTTAAATATGATCACAAAAATAATTGCAATGCATATTCGTATTCCCAAGTGATTAGCAAAATTATTAACGTAATAAAAGACGTATTTGTTAGATGTGGGCTATGAACCATTCTGCATGCTTTTCCACCTGAAGATGTCAATTTGCCATTGAGGGAGTAAAATGGGTGAATCTAAAACAATTCTAGTTCTCTCTTTTGGAGGTGCATTATTTTCTCCAAGTAACAGACCAGCTTCCAAGTTCAGAACTTACTCAGATGACAGATGTTACTTTTCAATTGCTCACTACAACTTCTGTTCCTAAGCCAGAAAAGACTAAAAAGACTAAAAATCAGTTTAAAACAAAAATTTTGACTTCTCACTGCACGTTGATCAGGATTCACTATGTTATGGAACAGTTCATTTGTTTAAGGAATTCTGTGGTGCTTGATACTGCAATAGACTTCGAATTTTCTTGGATTTATATGCATGTTTGTCCCTTTATTTTCTGCTTTCAGAATTTTTATCAACAAACATTTTGTAATTTTGTAATTTTATATCTATACAACTTACTGCTTCATTTCTAATGCTGTCCTTCATTAACTTAAGAGTAACTGTGTATTTATGTTAATGAATATAACCAAAATCATCATTACTTATAGTCACTAACTAAAGCATTCGAAAAACTGGGCATGATTTTGAAAAAACTTCAGCAATGCAGAAACATGTTACTTCTTGAAAGGCAGAAGCTTTATTACATTGATTTCACTGAATTATCTCAGTGATCAAATATCGTTCAGTAAACTGGATAGCTTTAATTCTCTGCAACTACTTAGCAGCATGTTGATAAATATGCGGTGTTTGTATGCTGAGTATGTTTTTTTTCAGTGCTTTACTGCAATCTTTAATTGCTTATCTGTGACTAACTACAAGCATTTCCCAGTGGGAAAAAAATATCCTAAAGTACACTAATTCTGCCTTTTAAAGACCACAGCAAGAACAAGAAACACATAAGTGAATTCTTTTGACTGTTCCATTAGCGTCATTGATACTTGATACACAGAGTATCATATTCTCAAGAATATTCTTCTCACTAAGAACTTCCTCGTCATTTTCCACAATGAGTTGTAGGTGGTCATGTCAATGGATGCAATGAGTGTAAACAAGATTAAACCTCAACCTTGAAAATGTTAATCATGTGAACATTATATTTAGAGAAAATTAGAATTATACAGACAACAGCGGTATCTTTGGGGATTTGTAACATTAAATAATCAAATAGGTTGTTCTCAGATACATTGATTTTCCTAAGAAATATGTTTGAGAGATTATATTCATATAGCAAAGGGAGTGGCTTGGGGCACTGTAAAACCTGCAAATAGTCAACAATGTAATTCAGAATTCTTGCATTTCAGTATCATAAGATAGAAATACTTTGAACGATCACAAACTTTTTTAGGGTAATGCATTTGTCTCTGTGACTTTTCTGCCCAATATTTCCTAGAATATATAAATCAAGCTAGTCATAATGTCCACATATTACTTAGTTTTGTAACATCTCCAAAAGAGTGTCAAATTTTTCTGCTGCTGGGGTTTTGGAGCTTTTTTTTTTTTGGTGATGTGTGATTTTTGGGGGCGTAATTTTTTGCATTAGTGATTTTTTTTAAAAGATGGGAATGACTTTAGTGAATCCTTAAGATCCTTCTAGACCATTATTCTGTCTCTAGCAACGATCAACAGCATATGACCAGGGGCCAGCATTTAGTGGTTTCCCAGCCACCATCATTCTGTGAAACTTTCAGCACTCCTAATGTCTTATGGAAAACAGTTCCACATCCTAATTACACCCCGTGACCCCTCAGGCAGTTCTTTTCCACGCTGAAGGTTCCTACTTTATTTAATCATTTTTTGTACAGAGCCAAAGCAGATCATCCTCATTTCCCTTCTTTCAGAGAACAACTATATATCAGTAAAAGAGATTTCTTCTCATATTTCAAAATTGGCTTCCAGTTACTGATGTACAACAATAATTTATTTCTTCTAAGGGGCTTATGTGTATGCAATGCATACACATTTTGTTTACACCAGTAGTTATTGCCAAAGAGAAGACTATTAAAGATACTAGGGTTTTGGTTTCTGTTTTAAATATTTTTAAATATAAAATGTAATAACAAGTATAAAAGATGAACTGTACGATCAATCTAACCAATATCCCGCATAAAGAACAAGACGTAAGGGTGTCAAAACATAGTGAAGTATATATGATGCTTCTCCCTATCTCTAAACCCCCAAATTTAATATCTACATGATAAAGCTCAGCTAAATTTCAATGCATTTACGGTAATGAATTCTGTACTTATTTATTCAACAGTAAATTGAAGTTTGTCAGAATAATACAAGACCGTGTCTTAGCATCTGATTCTTTTAAAAAGTAAGATGTAAGCAGCAAAATGAAAATTGGAAACATCAAATATAAAATTTTTGAGCGACTGCTATCTTGCTTGATAGGTTCCACAGGTTCCACAGAAGGTTCCACAGAAAAAACAAAATTATACCAGGACCTGGGAAATATTTAGGAAAGCAGAGATCATCACTGGTGATAACAATTCTAACAGATAAAAGCATCCTGCAAACTCTCAGCAATCCAGAACTCTACAAGCAAAAGGAGCCAAATGATGAAACAAACACCCTGTAATATATTTCTTTTTGTCAAATGCAGACCTATCTTATTTTGTGCTCCTGTCTTTTTCTTACTAACGAAAAAGGAAAAATATTAGGCATTGGGTAAGTGTGAACTTCAAACTGCCTTTACTGTCTGTAAGCACAGCATAACTGAGATGATGCATCTGAACAGAAACAGCCATCACTTTACAGAGAAAAAAAAGTCTTTCATCTTAAAACATCACATTTTTAACCAAATATACAGTGGCAGTATCTGCTTGGACAAGGTTCTCAGTAATACATGACATCTGAAATGAAGATAGGCTGAGAATATTCACAGACCTGGAAGCAATGTATCCAGATGAAAACTGCTATGATTCATATGAAAAGATCATAGAGACAATTGTCCATTTGAGAAAAAAAAAAACAACTGCAAAGAATTCTCAGCTCATCTTGAAATACAATATTTCACAAAATATTTATTTCCTACTTTTTCCACATTCTGCATAATAACATTTAAATATTTTACAGAATGCTATCTATTCAAAAGGATTTTGAACCATAGCCTATATTCCTGTAGAAACAAATGATGAACGCAAATAGACACAGCATAGTGCAGAGTAAAAGCCTTTTTGTGTTTATCATGAATATGTGATACATACGCAGCAGTACTATTTTTACTCTGAGAACAAATATTATTTTCATTACTTGCGGGTCTTATCAGAAGTTTTGTTTTAGCAAAACCAAATACCTATTTGGGCAATCTGCACCACTAATCCATGTTTTCATCAGAGATCTCTTACCTCTGTGCTTTCAGCTTAGGATAATTGTTTATACATTAACATCACACAACAAAATGTATTATTTATACAACAGTTTCATATTTCTTGGAAATAGCCATTATTTTTGGCATAGACAGGCCAACTCTTGTTTGTTTTGCACTTGAGCAAAAGAAAATTCTGCCTGTATTTTTTTTTGGTTTCACTTCTAGAAAGCTGAAATCTGAAAGACATGTTGGGATTTGACTCCCAACCGACTAAAAACTTACTCCAGAGCCATAGAATCATGCGCCTGTTTTTCATCCACTACAATGTCTTCTACCATTTAATGGACAGACTTCAACAAAAACACTTGTGACTGCAGGAAGTTCAGCCAAGAAGCAATTAGCAATCCTTCCTCAGCTATAGCCCAAGCAACAGAAGAGAAAAAGACTAAGGTTAACAAACTAAATCCACCACTGAACAGCAGCATTTCTTTCACCAGTAATTCTTACAGATAAACAGAGATTTTATCAGATTACAATAATGATTTAATTTCTGCAAATACTGTGCCCTTAGATCCAGATTTCACTTTGTTTCATTGCTAGTCACAACACAAGGGTACATCTAGAACTAGAAACCATTTAAAGATTGGTTATTGGTTTAAGCACTGAAAAAAAACGTGGTAGGCTTGCTTTGGATAGGTTTAGGTCTTGAGCATAGGATGCGGAAGTGATGAGACCAAGACTTCTACATATTTTATGCCATGAAATCATTTGCTGTAGGTGTGAGACTCACCTCCCCTTACTGGCCAGCTACCTGCAGTGTAAAATGGAATTACTCCTCTGCTTTGCACGTCAGGGCTTGTGCTTCCAGCAACAAATCTCACATTAAGCAGGGCTACCTTGCAATAGTTCGTATTTGTTAGTTTCCTTATAAATGCTGAGCTCATGGGCATAGGAACACTCTCACCAATAAAGGTTATTAAAGTCCCCAGTGGAAGCCTGACCTGAGACAGCAGGTGGTCAATACAGTATGATAGAATATATTAGCAAGTCAGGAATATATTATTATGGTCCACCTATCTTTATGGCGTATAGGGATATACTTATGTAAAAAACTTAAATCGAAAAGGTTTCCTGAGGAATTTTAAAGTACCTGAGCTCCTATTATTGTTTGGAGGTATTTTGTTTTGGTTTGTGTGTTTTGGTTTTTTTACATGGGAGCTCAGAAATGAGGGTCATTAGTAGTCAGGAACTTCAGGGGTTTTTTTTTAAGCTTCCTTGTACACCATTTGATAACAGAAGGACACTCTCAAACCTCAATATCATTTAGGTGAAACTCAAAACTGTAGTTCCATCTGTGCATTTCTTCCTTCAGACAGACTGCAGAGCTCTGAAATATCAGTTGAATTGTCACAGTAAAAATAGGCTTAAAAAACATTTTATGAAATAGAACTCTTGTCCAATCTGAAGACATCTACTTCAATTCTCATAAATCTTAATGACCATACATTAGCACATACTGCCTTCCTTTAATCACTATTTTCTATTATATTAAATTTGCAGTAAGTAAATGCATTTGGATTCTTCTGAGTTGAAGACGGGACATTCTGTAATGTAAGTGAAATTGCTTAATAGCTGCCTTCAAATCATACGTTTCAGATTATTTTCTCCCCAGAAAAAAAAAAGGCAAATCAAATTACTTCATTTAATAGCAGTTCCTATCCTGGTAATATTTTTTTAATTTACAGTGTAATGCTTTCTCTTCCAGAATTTTCACCTCAAACAAATGATGCTATAAAATACTTTGTTCCTCCCTTTAACAATGTCATTGTTCAGTTCATTTGTACCTCCCATTATCCTGCTTTCAGAGGTAAATTGTCAGTAAATTCAGTCACTTGTGACATGTAATATCACAGCTTAGTCTAATGCAGAAAACTGAAAAACAGATGAGGAAAAAAACCTTTCCTGGTGAGCAATTATTATTTAAAAATCTCTGTGCAATAACGATTTATAATAAGTGTATAGCCAGTGAGAAACAGTGGGGTTTTGTTTTTCTGGAATTTTCTGTAAGCAGTACTATCAGAAGCGAAGGATAAAAATGTAAAAGTTATTGCTACAGCACTTGATGTAATATGACAATCTATAAAGGAACAGCTGCTTGACCCTTCTCTTAGAAATTCTATACAGGTTACTCTATCGAATCAAGTGCACACCACCCTCTTATCTCCCAGTTTCTACTGCTGCATCACAGATCCCATGTGTTGTCTGTGGGACTCTGATAATTACTTAGAGATAGCTAGCAGAGGCTGACAGTTTGCAGAATTCAGAATAGCAGCATTTCCTTCTAAAAGGCATTTTCCCCTTCTTGAGTATGGCATAGAAAACAGGTGGTGTCATCTACACCAGTGACATATACTGGCCAGGCTGTCCATCCAAGATGGCCACTAGTGTCCTGCTCAAAACAAAAATGATACTGAACTACATTTTATTGTTTAAGTATCTTATTATTATTTCTTGCTACTAAAAGCAATCCTTTGCTTTGGTTTGTCAAACGGTTTTCCCACCGAAGTTTCAGGCCTTTATTTTTGTGGCAAAACACAGTTCCCTGTTGAACTGGAAAGTGTCAGACTCTTGCATGCACAAGTCATTCAGGACCAGCAGCAGGAGCTGAGCTACCGAGGGTACGTGGTAACAGCACTCTGCCTTAACGCACTGCTGCGTTCACCCAGGGACCTAAACAGGTATTACAACCCCTGGGATAGCAGTTGCCCAAAACGTTGTTGTTACGATGTAACCTTGCTAGTTCATTAAATATCTGTTAAATAAACAAATAAATTAATTAAATAAGGATCTTATTTCATTCCAACACAGTGCTTACCATTTTTAGATTAGTAATTTAGCCTATTTTTCCTGCAATGAAGTGAACAAGAAATGTTAACTGTTGCCTACGTTGCCTGGAAGAATGCACGTAAAAGACACATCCACTTGGTAAAAATATAATTCATGTTTAACCATACATACAGGAAGGAACAGTAGACCTACACACACACAAAAAAAGGCCGTAGATATAAAATTCAGCAATGCTATTTACTTATGTATACGCAAGATTTCAGCTGATCTAAAATTATTTTGATAGTTTTTGAAATATTTTTCTTAGAAGACTATAAATCTAGATGTACATTTCCCGCTATTTCTATGATTCTATAGTCTGTACTTCACAATGAAGTACAGAGGAAACTCCAAATGAAATATTAAACCACCAAAAGTTCTGTTTCCACATTATTTCAATTCCACTGAAGTGACAGCAAAGTTTTTCAAAACAGTCTCAAAGCAGCAGTGAAAGCTTTTGTTTTATCAAAGGTTTCCTATTGTCTGAGGACTCCAAATCCCTGCCCCCTGCCCTCATCTCCCCCTTCTTGATGTCTCTCACAAGAGGATCTTGCACTCACCACTTGGGAATAAGAACCACACAACTGTCAATGTTATCTTACAATGCAGAAAAGTCCCATAACTTGACTAAGCAGTTGACCCAGGAACAAAAATATTTTTGTTTGTGCACTGCAGGTTATTAAAGAAACAGCAGTTAAACTATCATCCCTCTATTGCTCATAGTTATTATTTATGCATGTTTTATTTACTTGCATAAACAATCACAGATATTTACGTCTTTCACAGACACTCAGGCAAGAGTACAGATAGAAAAATGTTGCTACAAAATAGCTAGAGCTTTTATCAAATGCTTAAAAAGCCTAAAAACTTTGCATGCAACAACTTGATGATGCTGTAATCGGGTGAGCAAGCAAATTGTATCTACTGGGTAGAACGCCAACCACTATTAAAAAATTCTCCAAAACTGAACCCTACCCCACAGCGTTCAACTCTAAAGAAAAGATTTGAACCGACTGTTGCAAAAACACTATTATTGATTTTCCTAGTGGGATTTAAACTTACAGAGATACAAAATAAAGGGATTTTTTCAAAACTCCCAGACTACAAATGTCACCCATGATGCAATTAGGGACAGAACAGTGTCCTGGATGATATCTGCTATACCCTTAGAGACTCTGTGAAGGAGCTAAGTGTGCCTAGTGTGTGCGCAGGGTGGTTGGTTAACCACAAAGGCCTACGGTTCCTCTCTGTGACAGCACTGAAGAGGATCTTCTTCCGCTTCATCACCCAGACAACTAAACATCAATTTCAATTACCTTTTGTCTTTTCTTATTTCATATGAATTATTTATTTAGAGGTGTTTTTTTTTCTTTCTGTCTAGTGGTAGCGATGGTAGTCTAGATACAGTTGTATTTAAAGATTAGATTTTATGACTAAAGCCCCATATTACATAATAAATCATGTAATCAATGCTAACAAAAACTATCAGTGGTAAGGGACCATGTTACTGTTAACACAGCATCTTTTATAGGGTAGCGACATATTACACTGGGAAAAAAATTCAAATTCCTCAATCCCTATCCTTTTACTTTCAGATTACTTTTATTTAAAAGATGCTGTACCGCAGTACAGCCTCATGTGCTGCACAAAGCTCCTTAATCCAGACACCGTGATGTGCTTTTTACAGCAGATGTCTGAAATTTCTTTGCCACACTTTGGGTCTGCAGCAGACATAATAAGGGAGGCAAACTCATTACAGGAACCCTAGGGACGTCTTAAAAAGGTACGGATCTCACAAACACAGCTTTCTTAGGCATCATAGAGAACTGATGATGCTCATACACACACCTAGAAGCAACATTTTATGCATATTTGAGAAACAGATATCATGGGCAAAAGTATATTTAGGAATCAATAGCAAGTTAGGACATTAGTGAGTATTAGAATCCTAAGTGCTTTTTAAGTCATCTATGCACTACACAGGCAAATCTTTATTGCACACAGGCGCATGACTAGCCATCATTTTTGCTATACAGTTATAATGATATTTACTGAAGATTGTCTCATAGGACAGTGATGGAACTGGGTTTTCTTTCTGTTATAGAAGTTCTATATGTCAGGTACAAAATAAATGTGTAGATTCATTTAAGACTAGGAAAACAGAGTAAATACAATTTAAACAAACTGAGCAAATAGCAGAAAACCATTATTAGGCAGAGTCATTTCATTTTCAAAATGAACATGACATACACACCATCTTACAAAATTTGTTTCTGATTGATTTTGGTTTTCTCAAGTTCACTTAAGTTTCAAATTAATGTTAAGTGTAACGCAAGTAAGAGAGAAGTTTAACTTTTTGATTTTTTTAGATATTAAAAAAGGCAAATTTGTTAGAAGACTAAACCACATATTTACCTAATTTTAATTTGGAGAAGATACACAAAACATACGATCTACTAAATTCATTACTACAACAGAGTTGTATTTCTCTGAAGTTAATTTCTCTGAAATTCAATTACAAAGAACCGATTTGAGCAACTTAATATTTGTCAAGCTACAAATAATTTCAATTAACGAGGCAGTTTTATAAATTAGCCTTATGCCACACTTTGCTTTTGTGAGATCCCGTTCTGTCTAAGCATTTTTACTAAGCTCATTATTACTACGGTATCCCAGCACCTATTTTAGAAAGCTCTTCTTACAAGCAATGTAATTGACTAAAATTACAGAATGATAAGAATACACACTTTTAAAATAGGAATGATTATAATTTGCTTCCAAACTAGCAGAGCGTAGCAGCTCAGGACCTAATCTAAACCCATATTCTCTACACTCACTTCAGGGAACTCCAAGTTTGTAGCAATTATAAAGTTGTGGGTTACTGAATTTTAACAAGAGCTAGCTGGATCCAGCCTCAGGACTCGCTGCATTTGGAAGACTTCAAAATACATTTTTTGCTTATTTTGGAAGATACTAAAGTGCATTACAGAGGCTAGTTACTCTAGATTCTCAGAATTTCAGAACTGACTTAATTATTCACATTAAAATCAATACAAGATTTACTATTGACTTCTAGGAAGATAGAGCTAAACTACTGGGAAGTAATTCCGAATTTGGCCGTTCACAAACAATACGGATTTACTGTTTGCTTCCTTCAGGAGAGGGGCAGATAGCACCAGGCCAAATTTTAACATCCTTATCTAGACTTAGTTTCCAGTCATTTAAGTGGAAACTGTACCTGAATATAATCAATTAATTGATTAAGGATCTGGGGATTTGACCCCCTTATTGAAGAAAAAAGAAGAAAAGGTATTACTTTGTTGTTTAGAAGCCTTCAGTTTCAGGAATACAATTTCCAGTATGCCTAGGACTACCAAGGGAAACATAGCATGTTTCACAAAGTGTACAAAGAAACGTCGGATAATTTTAAAAGTATTTATATTTGCATTTAAGTTTCGAACATAGTTTCAAAATTAAGTTTGAACATGCCTAAAATCCCCTGTCTATTAGACACGTAATCCCTTAAGGGTAAAATGCCCTGTGGAAAGTAAATTATTTTTATAACTGAAAAATAACAACTAAAATATAAAGATGGGAATTTATCATGACAGAGAGTGCCTTTCACAAGTCCAAATACTGGAATCCACAAAATTCAGTCTAAAAATAGGTACCCTTTCAGTGCTACTACTAGATTAATCCCTTTTTTTTAGAGCTGCCAAAATACATATGGAACAGTGTAAGTGTCTAGGAAACCGTAATTAAAGAGGACGTTTAAAGTTAAAGCCATTAGGCCCTGGAAACTCTTGTTTCTTTCTTGACAGAAATTACTGAACACATAAGAAGTCTGAATAAGGCAACTGTGAGGTTAAAATGTAGACAGAGAAAACAGGGTTGCTGGATAGAATTACTGAAATAGAGCGAATACCAGAAGTAATGCATATTGTAGCTATTAAGGCCCTATATAAGTTAAAAGAAAACACATCCTAGATTATAATTAGCTAATGTTGTGTTTAATGTATTTATAGTTTCAGTTGGTAGAGGATGAGCAAAGTATAAGCTCTTCAGTACGCGGAAGGGAATGAACACACTGATTTTAACAGCTGAGCTATTAAACGTCATTTTGTGATTTTACTAACTCG